>JAMKQA010025811.1:0-23860 GCA_024699735.1 Posidonia australis
GTTTTTGGATTAATTAAGGTTTTGAATTTTTATTAATTAAGGTTTTCAATGGATTTTCACTTTAATTAGGGTTTTTACTTATTTATTTGGATTTTTTAAGTGATTTAATTTGAATTAAGTTTAAATTAGGGTTCTTATCTTTTTAATGGATTTTTAAGTGATTTAATTTGAATTAAGCTTAAATTAGGGTTCTTATCTTATTTAATGGATTTTAATTTCTTTTCACTTGATTAGGGTTTAAAAATTTGATTAATTAGATTTTTATTGGATTTTAAGTTGATTTAAGTGGGTTTTAAGTGGATTAGGGTTTTTGCTGGATTTTTAAGTGGATTTGATTTGATTTTGTTTGATTAGAGTCTTTATTAGAGTTTTGTTGGATTTTAGGTGGATTTTAGCTGGATTAAGTGTTTTATTTGTTTTTCAGTGGATTTTAAATTGGATTAAGTGTTTTATTGGGTCAGGTGTGCTAGTGTGGGTCTGATTGGGACCTGTATGGGTTAGGATGTTGGTGATCGCGACCAGAGCATCAACCGGAGGAGCCTGCTGCCAAGTGACTTAAAAATCGGGGTGTCTACAGTATCATATAGCAATTATTTTTGATATCATATCTAATGCGTCATTGAATAGATAATTTTGCAACAGGCTTCAAGAAGGAAGAATTCTTACAATTCATTTCCTCTATGCACAATGCATGGACCATGGAGCAACTCCCAAATAATTCTATATCTTCCATGAGATCCTTTGAGACTTTCCAGCCATAGCCCTCTAAGCCTACTACTAACCTGCCAAGTTCTATAGGAAAGGGAAATAAAGTTTAATTCGACTTCCCACTTCTACAATCTATAATTTCTTTTTGTCATATTTGGAGTGTGAGAACTTGGATTATGTATAGTTCTATGCAGATTATCTACTTTTGCATCTATCTAGAACTGTTGGTTCCAAATCTCTGTAATATTTTAGACATTCTAATCTCTTGATGGCGGTTTACATAGTTAAGGGAATATTAATTACAAATTACCGCTTTCAAAAAAAAAAAAAAAAAGAACAATCTAACTTGATGGGTTTCTATCTGTTTTGTTTAACTTAAAAATGAACATGCTTCATTTACCGATTTACAAAGTTTTTATTTACAAAATTTCACTACCTACATTACTGATCGTAGTAATTCAATGACCCCAAACTACCCAATACATGATTAGACTTTTATTTTGTTCAATGTATGAAAATAAGCTTTCTTAACTTGTAGCGGCATCTCTATGAAACCAATACGATGTATATCTTGGTATGCCTATCACCCACCGTAATTCAAAATTTACCGCTAGCAAATTTAGGTAACGTTACATCAGACAAACTTGACATTTTCCTTTTTCATTGATCTCCTCGTGCGGTTTTTGTAAGAAAGAAAGAGATCACAAGAATCCAAAGCCTACCATATGTTACATCCGCTAATTTTTTTTTTTCTGTACTAAAATATAGTGGGTAGAACTAGAACACCCTAGTCAAGGAACATACATGCAGGTACAAAGATACGGAGAGCCAACTGCTGCTTGACCTTTCAGCGAATCACAGACGACAAATTAACAAACTGGAGATCGATAGACCATGCACAAGGACAACACATGGAGTTTGTCCCTTTAGCAGTGTAAATTAATTAAAAACAAATATGTATTGCCAATTATGGTGCAAAATCCTAGGCGAGCTGGACTAGTGTCACTACACTCCAATATATAGCACATCAGTCACTAACCCTCTCCTGCACACCACCACCACCCCCTCCAAAACTCTCCTCCTTCCCCAGCGTCCCCCCTCACCGCCGCAGCCGCCACCCCACCTCCTCCTTCCCTTTCCCTTCCTCCCTCCTGCCCACACCTCTCCGTAAATGCAACTTCCCAAGCCATCACTTGTCACAGCTTCTGATCATCACTTTCAGTACCGTGCCTGCATTTCTCCGTGACGCTCCAAAAGCGAGCTCATCATTAGCGTCATCATCGTTGATCTGCAGCAGCAGCAAATGTCAAGCCCTAATGAATGGAAATGGAAGAGTGAAGCCCTTGCGGAGGATCCCGGTAGCCAAATGGGGAAAACATGGCCGTTTCGCTTCTACACCTGCAACTTCTGCAGTCGAGAGTTCCGTTCGGCTCAGGCCCTCGGCGGCCACATGAACGTCCACCGCCACGACAGGGCGAAACTTTTGCAGCCACCGTCAACGGCCGCAGCTGCCATCTTGTTCCCGTCTCCTGCAGGGATATGTTTGTCCTGTCCAGATATTCCACTTCTTGGAAAACCAATATTATCCACACAAGCGGTACTAGTGGAACCTGAAGCAGTAGTTCGTGATGTTCGACGTCTCCCAAAGTCAAGTAGTGGTGGCATTTGCATTGGCGAGGGTGATGATGGGTCTGTTGTGGAAGTGGTGGATTTGGAGCTGAGGTTATGGTGGTGATTGATGGACAATTAGCATGCATGCATGCTAGCACTCAGATGTGTGCATGTATCAATGTTTTAGGGATTAGGGGTATAGCTGTTTGAAGGCGATGATACCCTGGGGGATGTGTTAATTAGTACTCTTCGTTGTTCTAGTTAAAGGCCTACTACAGTCTAGATTATTTATGAAGTACCTTTTGCAAATCCCGCCTTGGAGGCAAATGTGTTTTCAATGAATATTTCATCTCTCAAGTAGTATATATCTAATATGTCACTAATTTTCGGTAACGGTAATCCTAATTATACAGAAAACAAGATTTGTCTTCACATGTGCATTCTAGTTCACGGTATATCCTACAACTTCCTGTAAATAGCATCTTTCTTCCTTAATTAATGGGTGATACTGAAAGAAAAGACAAGGAGGTGATTTGACACTTGCAAAGTTCTTTCTCACGTTCAGAATTAGCAATATCCACAGAAGAGATAGAAGAGGCCAGACGGAGAAAAAAACAGAAGCATGTTGGTACTTTACTTGAGGAAGATTGTTTTCTGGAAGCTTATGTAGGGAAAACCTAACATACACTATACACTGAAAGATACAAGTAACTGCAATATCGGTGGTGAGGTCAGTCCAATTGAAGTGAATTGTAATTTTATTGCTTGGGTCCTGCCTTTTCAATGCATGCACCATACCATCACAGATGCTTGCAGCAGGTAGACGACCACTGTAACTTTCTGCCAGATCACTGTGTTTTGGGATAGATTTGATGTAACCTGTTCTGTTCATGTAAAAAGATTCACCTGGCTCTTGCATTCTATGAATAATGTGAAAGGCTAGCTTTGTATTAGCCTTTGACGAGGAAATAATGGTATAGACGTGATTCTACAAATCTTTTGCTACTACTTTAGTTAGTTAATCATGCCTCGAGATTGGGTAATCTGATTAACCGTGCACCATCTGACGCATGTATTATATATGTAGAACCAAGGTGATTCTTTAATCTTTAATTCTTTGTTACAGATAAGGCGACTCTTTTTACAGTGGGATTTCTACAATTTTATATATTATATCTTATATCATTGCTCCTTATACAGTAGAATCTCTCTCTATCTCAATGATGTAAACTAATCTAGTCAACTATGTATTTTTATTGTTATGGTTTTTCCTTTCTCGTTTTGTTGCTGCAGATTTCTACACAGATCTGTTATTCTTTTCGATGGTTGCTGCCGCCTATCTGGCCTATGTTTTTCTGATCGTCTATCTGGTTGTTAGTCATTTCCTTGTTTTTCGTCTGGTTTCTTCTGAATTGTTGTCGGGGGTTATTATGCTATCTTGCTTGTTTTGAGCCACCTTCCAGCAAGGGTGGTTGTTGTTTGTTTTGCAGAATACTCTTCTCTATCCGTTTGTAACTTGACACCTTTCTTTATAAATGAACTACTATCCTTTGATTTTATTTTATTTTTTTATTGATAAAGGATTGTTGTTCCGTATGCTCTGTTTATGTCACAACAAATATCCACTTAGGTTATGTTCGGTAATAATTCTAACATCCAGATTCTGGTAGAAATTATTTTATGGCTACAATAGTTACTAAATGGGAAAATAGAAAGCTTGGGTGAATGAGCTTTTTGTTAGAAGCTAGATTATGTGAAAAGGGGGGTTACAATCAGGGGCAGTTGTCTCCCCAGTCCCATATTTTACAAAGAAAAATGTTAGGAGATAATGAAAACTGTTCTTCTTATTTAAATTTAAATTTTATTACTCTTTTATTGTCATGTAAATTTTAGAAAAAATTTAAAATGACAACGTAAAATTTACAAACAAATCCCAATAAACATGCACCAAATCCCAAAAAAAACCCATTTCCCAAAATTCTCTATCGTCACTTGCAACAACGAACCCTCCCCCATCTCCACCCCTTCCTGGCTCCCTCCCCATCATGGCATCGCTTGCAACCCTTCACTATATGCAACTTGCTTGTCCACCTTCCATCACTTGGTTTCATAACAAGGTGGAAGACACATTTCTTTCGTATTGTTTGGTTATTTATATTGGAAAAAAATATGCTAAGAGTATTAATATTACTACTTTGAAATTTTCATTGATTTAATTGAGCAAAGGATTCAACTTCAATAAAGACCGAAGTGAGTTGAGATTTATGGTTTTATATTTTCTGTAAATATCTATTTTTAAACATATGGATATACTTTTAGATATTTTATCAAAGATTAATTATTATTTTTTTTGGATTTGCTTTTGTAAATATTCATGTTTTCTAATAATTGCATATATTTTTTGATACTTTACGGAGACTAAAATTATCTTTGGGAATTTCTTTGTTAAATATTTATGTTTTAATGGATATATTTTTTGATACTTAATAGAAAAAAAGAAAGAAGATCACATGTTGTTTCTAAAAATCATTCTTATTTTTATTAATATTTTTTTATTATATTTAATAATGTATATAATGCAAAGTACTACTTCCCATTGGTTTAACTCTTGGCTCCATCACTACCTACGATGTTTCGTTTGCCATGTGAGGCTAATTTACTTACTAAAGTATCGTTAGTTTCTATCCAAGATCTTGCATCATAATTCCATTTATGTCTAAGTTTCGAAGTAAATGATCTTCTAAATGAGGTATCTCCTTACTAATTCTTTTAGGACCTCGACTTGTCATACAATACTAAATTTCATATTTCTTTATGTGAAAAGAAGTATAAATATTATTATACATCAGACATTCACTGAGGCCAACTTTTATCTCTACTTGACCAATGGATTTTGTAGTTAAGTTCTCTTTTGCCTTTACACTTGAGGGCCAATCTTCATCTGGTATGTGGAAATCTTTGCATTTCTTTGTAATTTTTTGGGAAGCCTATACCTTATAAAAACTATTTACCTGAGACTATTCCTTGGCCGGTAAGTCCTGACACAAATTTAGAATTCTAACTCTCTTCTAGAGTGATATATACTAATATCTCTCTCTCTCACTCTCACTCTCACTCTCGCTCTCTCTCTCTAAGACAATGCTCAAATTGTTACGCCTTTAGTGTGGGTTAAAATTTACCTGACAAGGAATTTAGCTATTTTAGGACCATTATGGTTACAAATGTTGTTCGCCAGCACTTCAGTCGTTGGTTCCCCTGTCATCAAGTCATCAACTTCGTTGACCTTCCTACATTGGGAGGGCATCTGCCCCCATACATGGTCTTACAACTTGACTTTTTGTGGTAAACAGTCACTTGGACTCCATCATAAGATAGAAACTTTATCAAATACAGTCTTAAGATTTGTTCAATAGAGCTTTAATTTTTGAATCTAAATGTAGAAATTGTCGTAATTTAATTTTTAGAAATGTAAAGGAATTACTGTTCTAAAAGTTACATGTTTCTAAAAAAATTAATAATATTTAAGAGAATTGTTGAATCATTATAACTTCTGGAGAGAAACTATATGTTGAAAAGTTATCTAGAAATTCTACCAAACCAATTCTTAGTACATCTAACCTTAAATAATAAAGGTTGAAATACTATCATCTCCATTTAGGATTCACATTAAATGCTTCTGGTAAAGAGCTAAAGCAATGTCGACTCTGAGGTTTAAAAATCATACCACCCTCCATGTTATGGTGTGTGCGAATCCTTCCAAAGCATGTCCTTCCTCAACTTATAAACGATCAATTCACTATTCCTGGGAACCTGCAAAATCGATAAATGACAAGCAGACAATGAAGACAACAACAGGAGAAACTGAGGCCAGTCTTCCACCCAAATAAAGGCATTTTTCCTTTCCAACCATCTACAAATGTAAACCCATCGATCAGCCTAGACCGGTTACCAAGGATAGGGGATTTATGTCACACGAGATACCAGATATTATGCTACCAGGAACTGACTTGCGTAGTTGCGTAGCTAAATATGATTGTCTTCGTAGGCTCACATGCAGTCAAACACCAGTATTAGATGACTAATTAAAATTAATTTTAATACCATATTCAAGCTAAAAGTAGTAAACAATAACTTTAAAGCGGCTAAAATGGAAAATTAATGTATCACGTGCATATTGGTGGTTGGTAATATAGGAACCATGTACCAAATTTTCGTGTCTTTTATCAGGTTATATTGTCTACCAAATCTAATCAATTGGATCAAGATACTTAACAGAAATAAGGATAAAATTAATGATAATGATCACCTTGTCTAAATCCATTATTACTTCCACAGAACTCCATAGGTGATTTATTAACTACGAATTAAGAATTTTGCAAAGGAAATACAATTTTCAATCAATATTATTGTCCATCTCTCCAATCTCACATTGTCAAATATGCCTTGTGAGTTTTTTTTTTTTGTTAACGGTTTAAGAGTTTAATATTTCAGAGGGCAAAAAAGCCAAGTAAGAACAATGTCATACTAAAATATTACAGAACCTCAGGCCTTAGAGCCCTCAACAAGTATCAAAAATGAGAACCGAATTAGAAGTACAAATCAGTAACTAACAGAAGAAATTTTTCTTAAACATATGGGGCAATATCACGCCTCCTGATTCTCCATATTGTTCTGAGAATCCTCTTCAGGTGGAATTCTTGAGGAAGAAGGAATAGAAGGGGGAATGGAAGACTCCACCATTTGTGAAGCCATAACAGATGCATATTGTAGCATTTCCTCCTTCTCAAAACCCGAAACAAGAGTTTCTACCCAAAAATACAACAAAGAAATAATATCATGTATGATCAAAGAGTATGTTCTAACTGAATTATGAAAAGCCCTATTGTTCCTTTCTTTCCAAATCAACCAGAGAATGATTTGAAGAAACAAGGTCCAACCAGAAGATGATAAATCAAGTTTTACGAGACTAGACTATGCTCAGATCTGCTAGGCGTAGATCTACAAGTAGGCGTAGTCTGATCGAACTGAGGAGAGAAACGGGGAGAGACAAATCTACGAGAGGCAGATCTGGGAGATCTGCGAGAGACAGATCTGGGAGGTAGATCTGAGAGAGGAAGGAACCATATTCTGTTCGTAGCTTCTCGGAGGGGAGGCGTAACACGGAGGAAGAGGAAGATCTGAGAGAGGGAGATCTGAGAGAGGCAGATCTGGACCTTCTTCTTTTTTTCCTCCCTTGTCGATCACCTTGCAGATCTGAGAGAGACAAACCTGAGAGGCAAATCTGTACCCAACCTCCATAAACTTGAACCCGACCCCACTGGACGGGACCCCAAACACCCGCTGGGTGAGGGTGGGGAGTGCAGGGAACATGTCGAGGACGACGACCTGCAACAAGTTGAACCGGACGTACCTATATAGGGAAAAGCTTCGTGATCCCCTATTTGGCAAGCTCCTTGACGATCACCTCCGCGATCCTGAGCTTCGCAAACTCGAGCCCCTCGTCCGTGCCCTTCCCTGGCGCCTGCTCCTCGAAGGAGTAGTCATCCACCGCGTGCTGAGCCCAGATCGCGTCCGTGGACCAAAACCAAAGCGGGCCGCACGAGGAGTGCACCTGTCTACATCTGAACATTCTGGAGATGGGACTCTCCGGCAGCACGACGACGGAGGGGAAGGACAGGAGGCGGACCAGGGGTGAGGGGAACCGGAAGGTCTCCCTGGAGAGGAGGGCGTTGAGCGCCCGCCGCGCCTCCCTCTTGCGGCTGACGGTGGCAGCAGGAGGAGTCTGGTACATGGCGGAGGGGGGCAGAGGGATCGCGGGGGAAGGGGGCAGGGGAGGGGGGCGGAGGGGTCGCTGGAGAGGAGGGCAATATGCCTTGTGAGTTGTGAATGTCATTCTTGCCAACTAAACCATATGTTATACCATTTTTCTGAAAATTTAGGAGTACATGCATTGGCCAAACAAATTTGTCAGTAAGTTGTCTCACTTTATACAGGTTGTCTAGGTATTCTTCTTCAGTACTTTCAACCATGTCTTCCAAACCAGTAGTAAGAGACTTTGCAGCCAACTGCAATGGTGCAGTCAACAAGAGTAGTGGATCCACGAATAAATAAATGATGGGACTCCTTCCCAACTAGCTGAGGTAAAAATATTCAAAAATTAAGTAGCAAGAGTCTTTTGCCACAATCTTGTGGATTCCTTTAATAAATTGACAGGGCAAAGATCATATTGAGTTAGACTTGAAATTGCCTGAGTAGATGTTCGCTGAGACAGCAGAGATTTTTGCAGACGTTTGAAACAGATGTCCGTCGGACACTGCCATACTAATAGGGTTTGAGCAGATGTCTACTGATAAAGAACTTGATGGAAGGAGAAAAACAAGCGTCCGTTGTGGGAAACTTTTTCCAAAAAAGACTGATTTTATCCCTTCTATATGTACACCCTTGTGTTAGAATTTTAGGATAGAATTATTTTTCCTAACCCTTGAGAGTCTTTGGCGTCAACGACTCTCTCCAAGATAAGGATTTTGATCTTCACTCTTATCTAAATCTCTTGTGTCTTGTACTCATCTTTGAACATGGTAAAATCTATCTCTCTCTCTCTCTCTACTCCAAGGACGTAAACCCTTTTAATCAAACCTCATAAATCCTTGTTCTCATGTGTGTGCTTTGGTTTGTTGTAAAGTTCTCTACTTCCCCTTTGTTATTTGATTTTTGTTCGTGGAGTCAAGAAAGATCGTTTCCCAAACAAATTGCTATTAGAACTTATTTTGTGGATTCTAATTCAGTAGCAAAGATGACGACAAAGTTTAAAATTCATAAGTACAACTGAAATGTCAACTTCAGTTTAAGACAAAGTTTGAGATACGCGTTGTTTTGGTTTAACAAGAAGTTTCAAAGGCGTTGAAGGGAAAAGTTAAGATGCTAGACTCTTTAACGAGAGATGAGAAGAAGGAGATGGATGCGAAGGCATTGACAAGTATTCAACTTTGCTTGTCAAACGAGATTCTTTGAGAAGCCGTGTACGAGAAAACTGTGGCAAGCCTCTAACAAAAGCTAAAATTTCTTTACATGACCAAGACCCTTGCAAACCAACTACATTTAAAATAACAGTTGTTCATATTCTATATGGCTGACAGTACATCTATTAAATCACATCTTTATGATTTTAATTCAGTTATTAAAAACTTATAAAATATGAATGTAAAGAATGAAGATGAAAATCAAGCTCTTTTGTTGCTATGTTCGTTATCGTACTCTTACAAACATTTCAGAGTGACCCTCATATATAATAGAAAGGAAATATCAATGGATGATGTTAAATCATCTCTATTCTCGAAAGATTTGATGGATAGAGAATTGACTAATTTTAATGTCAATGATGGAAAGGTTGAAGCTTTCAATGTAAGGGAAAGAAATATGGAACGAAATTTAGTAAACAAATTAATCCAAAAAAAAGAGCAAGTTCTGTATCTACTGTAAGAAGAAAGGACACATCATATATGATTGTTGGAAACTTCAAAACAAGGAAAAAAAGTGGTTTAAAAGGTTAGTCAAGCAAGCCTAAGGAGGATTTGACAAAGACAAGTTATGTAAATGTAGAATATTCAAATTGTAGTTATGTATTTGTTGCTACTAACCTATGTAGATTGAAAAATGATTGAATCCTAGACTCAGGATGAATATACCACATGTCTTCCAATAAAAAATGGTTCTCTACCTATAAATCTATTGAAGGTGGAGTTGTATTGATAGGGAATGACTCACAATTAACGGCTATATTAGGATAAACACAGTTGTGTTGAGGATGTATGATAGGACAAAGGTGACATTGACAGACATTCGACATGTTCTAGATCTGACAAAGAATATTATCTCTTTTGGCACTCTAGATGCAAAAGGATGCATGACTAAAAATGGAGTATTGACAATCACCAAAGATAGTTGCCTTGTTATGTTAGCAAGGAGATCAGGAAATCACTACAACTTGTAGGGAAATATAGTTATAGGTGTTACAGTAGTTACCATCATTTTGTCATCAGAGACAATCACATCTAACTGTGGCATCTAAGAATAAGACATTTGAGTGAGAAGGGTATGACCATTCTCAATAAAAGAAAACTTATTGATTTGTGAGGTCCTTCCTAAATCTTGTCCAAAGGTGATGTGAGATCTAAGAAAGATTCTGCTATTAGTTCTAGTACATGCACAGATGTAGGTATTAGCAAGCTGGTAGAGCTTGAGTTGAATTTACATGATTCACTACATTTGTGATATTACACAAAAAAAGAAAATAGAGGTAAGTTATGTTCCCATCTAGGATATGATTATTAACCCTATGACAAAAGGGATTTCGACAAAAAATTTATCAAGCATGTTGACTTGATGGAATTAATAAATATTTCCTAAAAAATAAAGATAGAATACATTTTTACGAATAATGAGTGTGGAAATTGAGAAAAATTCATATATTTCATGAATAATGAAAGTATGTAGGAATTTACTGCTTAATTTTTGTAAACAAGTGAGAGATGTAAAGAAATAATACCACATGAACTCAAGAAGAAAGAGGATATTCCTTGCTAAAATTTAGAGGCAATTGAAAACAAAAGTTTATGAGGAATATTTTGCCTCTTCTATAACTAACAGTTCTTTGAGAAGACTTTTTTGATCATTTGGAACATCCTATAACCTCAAGTCTCCCACATCAAACACAATTACAATCCGATCTACGCCATCAGTTTCAACCCTTCAGAGCACGACGGAAGCATAGGTTCGTGAGCTGAACATCCTTAGCTAAGCAGATAGCTTCATCAATGGAAACATCCCAATCAGGCAAACACCTTTGATATTATTCCATAGACTATGGTTGTCGGTACCACACCAAAGTTTAAAATGCTATAACATGCATCACGTTTGAATATTTCCACTCGGAGCTGATCCACAGCCGTCTAGGTTGAGGTATCACAATTGAATTTTTTGGGGTCCATAATGGAATTTTAAAAAAAATCGGTTATTTGCTATTTTCCAGATTTTTATTTTATTTTTTAATATTTTTTTCAATTTTTCAGATATTTTTTCCCCACATTTTCTATTTTTTATTAATTGGTTTTTTTTGTACGGCCCACACTCTCCTTGCGTCTGGACCGCCGATGAGCGTCCGCCGCAGTCCTTTAGCCATCACTATAGCCAAACTCATACTATATCTCACCATAAATAACTCACAGAAGAATAACTATAAGATTATAATGCTTGCTTGAGATTTCCTCAAATTTACTTAGGCACAGAACATGCCATGAGAAATGAATAATTTCTAAAGGCACATACTCTTAAAATCACAGATACATTCAAAAGGCTGCTAAATCTGATGATCAAAAACGTTCGAGGAAATAAACTCCAAAATATCGAAGTTAGTTAAGTGTAATCCGCGTCAGGTACAAAAATCCACAGATCCAAACAGCAAATGAATCATATTTCTCCATTCACAGTGCTGATTCCACCTCCGAATCAACTTCGATGGAATCTGGCACTGCATTGTTTCCTCGTAGGCGTGAAGAAACTGTGTCAATGGCAGAATTCAGCTGACTGATTTTATTGTTCAATGTCTGCCGGGTTCTCTGCATTTACATTTGACAAGAAAAGAAAATGTGAAGAGCAATCAAAATGGATGTACCTGGAAACAAACAAAGCAACAAAAGCTTTATCACCTCTAAGCCTTCATCATAATAGTTAGGTTGTTCGGCTCTCCAAAATCCATATTCATTTTCATTCAGCAAAGATCTCCTGATCTGCTGATCAGAATTAGTCTCTGTTATATTAGCAATCAGACTGAAAGGACAAACCTTGACAGCTAAACTTATTGAGAATCTAAATTATGCTCACTGTTGCAACCTATGTGTATCCATCAAAATGGATAAATATGAGGGCATTCACCCTATTCATTTTGTTGGACCCAACAATAGCAGAACGAAAATTCAAGGAGTGATATTATAAAGAAACACCTTGAAGAAGAAAACTTTTAAGTATGCATAGCATAAGAATTTAAACATCATATGGTTTCACCTAAAACATGAATCTAAAATCCAACATAAGGAGCAAGTTCTATCACTCACATTTTATCCTTCTTGAATGTAACTTGCAAAGACAGGCTTCAGTATGCAACCAAAACTCAATTGTGCATTTAAGGCAGTCATGCATATCAACTATGATAGTATCATGTCACTGAGAGTGCATTGTATACACTTGTACACTTATTCATGGAAGAGAGTTGCACACACCAAAACTCATAGTACATTTACCAACAATCAAATGCAAAAACTGGAATTTTAGTGAAAGGCTGGAAGCCCATGCAATGGAAGGTAAGGACTGAAGTCTGGACATGGTTGATTTCTGCCTTCTTCATTAAAAGTTGATTTTTATATCCAAGGCAAGGTTTTAAATATCAGTTTCGTGTCAGATTTCGATAAGTTAAAAAACACATGTCGCCAAAATATCGATATGTCGGTATTGTATCGGTGGAAACACAATAAAAAAAATTCACATTTGTTTAGAAATTTTCCATATCGGTATCGTGTCGGAGTCATGTCGGTAAATTGAAAATAACAAACGTGTCGGTGAAATTTCGACAACATGCGTCGACATTTGATACTATGATCCAAGGAGGATTCAAATAGTTTGTCAATTGCAACTTATGCTACTTGTTGATGGGTCCTAAGAATGATGAAAAATCTCTCTCATATAGAAAATTTGTCCATATAAATTGTCTTTGTTATGGTGGACCTTTAAGATAAGAGTCCACCAAAACATTCTGTTACAACATTGAAACTTCAAAGGATTGTCAAAGCTAATATATTTTAATATAAAAAACTCTGAGTTTCAATATAGCAATGGTGGACACACTAGCAAACTAACAGTAGTTTATAACTTTATATACTAGAAAAATTTTAGGAATCACCTGTGGAGCAAAGATATATGCTAATGTTCCAAACAATGCTCCTCCCAGAAGAAAACCAGCAAAAAAGTCACCACCATCACCACCTCTAGAACCATCACTGCAGGATGGTAGAAAAAAACTTTTACTAAGTTAAGATTTTTCCTAGGAATCCCACATTTGACAAAATTGCCAATACATAGGCTGAAGCACCTTGAATGCAGTAACCGTTTTAGTTTCTTGAAGAATATAAACTAAAAACACCATTTATGTACTTATTATAGATCTTGGAATATTTAAAGAGATTTTACGAAGCTCTGGTTCCATCTGGTTGTAAACGATGGCATATGAGTACCAGTTCCTCATACATGGAAAACATCATCATCTAGTACAATTTTAGTTAATAACCTTACAAGTTGCAAATAAAACTTGCCACAACTAAATACAAATCTAGGCAATACTGCAACTGCAACTTTGAATAAACCAATGCAAGCGCCAATATTATACCTACGAAATGAAATATAGCCATACAGATCAAGTACCTTGATAATAACACATTTAAAAAGTACATGTGAAATCATGAATAAACATGTTTAGAAGTCCTACTCATTCAAAAGAGAACAAAAGTCCAGAGAATACTTTCTAATATTTAGCAAACTCTGAGAACCACTGGTTTTTTTTAAATATTTAGTCCAGGACATTCACAAAAAGTAGTTCATACAGCAACTCTGATATAGCTGCAGTGAATCATCATCTATCGGTGACAAAAGGAACGATAACGCAAGATGGAAGACACCAGACCTGAATTCAGCACGAACAGTGACAGGTTTATGAGGGTATGCCACTCTAGGCGTCGTCAAAACCAACACCTGCGGTCGACGACCACCGTTGAACGCCACAAGTCCGGTGGACCGAGTTTTAGAAGATCGGAGACCATCCACACCTACAGCAACAACAACCACCACCACAACGACCAAACAAAAAACACACACGCATTCAAAACAGAAACAACCTACAAGCACCACCACCCCCATTTTCCAGCTCCAAAATCTCAAACACCGAAAACAAAAACAAGAAAAGTAGCTTTCAGTTTCTCTTCTCTTTCTTTTCTACTATTTGGGTTAACAAATGAAACATTCTCGAATCTGAAAGAACAATGCTATCGCATTTACAAAAACTAAATGTGAATTTCCGAGCTTGCGATGAACAGTGAAAAGTGAAAATCGGAAATGGAGAGCAGAAGTAGAGTGTGGAAGGAGAGGTGAGGAGAGTGGGAGAGGTTGAGATCTCACAGGGGAGGGAGATAGCGGAGGAAGATATCGCCGCCATGGCCGATGCACAGAGAGAGTGAGCTCACGGTAGAACGAAGCAGCTGGACAATGGGATGTGAGGGGATATATAGAATCTTCGTTATTCCAGAATTGCCCCTACCTCCAACAAAATCTGATACGTTTAGCTCTGTTTGAACTAGTTAAAATCAAGAGCAAAGGTAGAATTGAAATTATATTTTCGTTAGGTAAGTTACAAAGTAAAATAACAGTAAAATGATAATTCTTATTTTGATTTACTTATTCAAGAATAATTATCCCACAAGAAAGGTAAAATAAAATTATTTCGCTGAGTTATTCTGATACATGTATGGATGTGTTTATTTTTTTTAAATTAATACATATATAATATAATGTATACATATTTTAAACTAGATATATATTTTTATAATCAAATTGAGTATTATTAATTACATATTTTCTACGTATTCTAACACTTACTCTAATACTTATTGTACTTTTCATCTAAACCCAAATATCTTCCTATACATACTTATTCATCTTTAAAAGAAAATCACTTCCAAACTAAATAGCAACACTATCAGAATATCAATATTACTTCCCACTTATTCCTATTTTTCTTATTCTACGTCCAAAGAGAAATTTAGAGAATAAGAGGAGAGAGTGGACAAATTAGACATTACTGTCACAACCCAAGCCTTATCTCACTTCCAGACCTAATTTGCAACGCATCCATAACTTTTCTGCAATGAAGTAATTTGAATAAGACTCACTAACTTAATTTAAAATACTTAAGTCATAAGTTATTTTAGTAGTAGTTCACTTTGCTAAGTATCTATTTTAGATTTTTAAATCACCTGATATAATACTAAATATATTGAAACACTTCAAACATGTCTTGAAGTATTACATTCTCCTCAATTTAGCATCTTGAAATCCTTGTTAAAACACCAAGATCATTAGATAGTGTAGGACTTATACTAGTGACAAGTACGAGCTCTAGAGGTAACTTACATTAGCTCACTTTGTTACAACATAGTAACAGTTAGGATCCGTTTGATAACCGATTATTAAAACCAGTTTATGAAAAGAAACACTTATTCTTGAAAAGTTAAACCAAATAATTTTTTTCCCGTTAGATTATTTCATTACGCTAGCTTTTTGTTTGTGCATAAAAACTTTCAAATATATTTATTATAAAAAACTGTGAAAACTAGTTTTTTCAAAAACGTTGCTTATAAGAATAATCTGTTTTTCCATAAACATTATTAAAGACTACCTTAGGTTGTGTTTCAAAATGCTTTTTCTTACGCAGCTTATATAGAAAAGCCGATTTTTTGTTAAGTTGTACTTTTTATAGTTTTTATGGAGGTAAAGAAAAGTTTGTTTGGTTTGTATATCCAATAAGCACTTATGAATTAATTAAAGGACTGTATTGCTCTTGCCATTACCACCAACTGTTGTCCACTTGTCGATGCATCGTCGTCGTTCGTTGCTGTTGCCTACCGCATCTGTCACCGTCGCCGTCGTCGACCACCATTGCAGTCGTCACCGTCGGCCACCACCACTACTGTCGTCATTGGTCACCACTGCTGCCACCGTGGTTCGTCGACCACCACCACCACCGTCATCATTGACCACCACCACTGCCACCGTCACAGGGCACCACTATTGCCGCTATCACCGGCTACCACCACCATCGTCGTGGGTTATTGATCATCACCACCACCACCATCGCAGTTGCCAACCACCACAGCCGCCACCATTGCTGACCACCACCATCGCCATAGTTACCAACCACCACCACCATTGCTGCAGGTCGTCGGTCACCATCACTGCCACCAGCACCACCGTCGTCGTCGACCACCACCACTGCCACCATCGCCAATCACCACCATCGCCGCAATCGTCGGCCATCACCACCATAACCGTCCTCGACCACCACAACCACCATCATTGTCGCTGCCCGCCACCACCGTTACCATCGTTGACCCCCACAACCACCACCATCGTCATCGTCGTCGACCATCACCACTGTTGTCATCATCGACCATCACTATTATCGTCGTTGTCGACCACCAACATCAACGTCGTCGTCGGCCACCACCACCGCCACCATCGTCGATCACCACCATTGCTGTAGTCGTCGACCATCACCACCATCGTCGTCGCTAGCCACCACAACTACCATCATTATCGTTGACTGCCACCACTGCTACCACCGTTGGCAATCACAACCACCACAGTCGATGTCGTGGACCATAACCATCGTCGTCGTAGTCGACCACCACCACAACCTCCATCATCGACCACCACCATTACCGCTATCGTCGACTATCACTACTACCGTCGTGCCTTAGTTCATGTTGAAATTAAATCATCTTCTAAGGATATCATTAGAAAAGTTATGACTAATATTCATAACTTTTCAAAAAACTAACATCAACTAACTTTTCTAAAAGCTACCTTAATAGTTTAAAATGAACTAAAAAAAACTACAGGTAGCTTTTTTGAAAAAACTCGAGAAACTGAATCGTTTGGAAATACTTATTAGAAAATAAACACTTAACGCAATAAACTTATGTGAAAAAAAGTTTCCAAACGCTACCTTAATCTCATATAATAGTTTTAATTGATTCTCGCTTTGATATTATTATGTCCACTAGCCTAACCTAGTCTGCAATGAGTACATAATGCTATCATGTTGAAATAACTTGGAACAAAACCCACCAACTTAGATCATTAGGCTTAAGTCAAAAGTTAGACATGCTTGAGGTATTTCAACTTATGTAGTCTTATATAAAATAATTTCAAAATTCTACATAAGTATAAAAGGAAGTGACTTACTACTAAAGAAGCTTGTAGTTTAAACATTTTGACTTGAATTGAAAAGTCTTACTCAAGTTGTTTCATGACAACAACATCAGGTAGTCGTTGCAAGACAGGTCAGGCCTATGGGGTTGTAACATTGAGTAAATTTAAAATAAAGTATAATCATAAAAATATTATTTCAAGTTAAAATTCAAATCTCGTTTGTTATCAACTTAAAATTCAAACTAGTAAAACTAATATAATTTTAAACTTAAAGATGATAGAATAATTATTTTTTCTCACATTAAACAAATCTCTCTTTTCTAAGGCATTCAATTAATTCATGTATATTATTTATATTTGCCTTGCACCTTACTAGTACCTAATGGAATAGGAGGATTTGGATAGTCCGGGATGTGTGGTGATAGGTGCATTTCCCAATCGAACGGCTATTATTCTTATATTGGTGAAAGAGCCGATCTTTTTTTCCTATTAATGAACAGGAAAAATATTCTTACAAGTTACACTTTTTGTTGAGATAGTGTTGAGTGTTTTTTGTTTTACTTTAAAGTCACTGGCATTAAGTTAAAGGAGAAGTGCTCAAATTGAGAACAGAGCAAAAAAGAACGATTCCCAGCAGAAGTTGCGTGTTGACTGCAACATCATAACCATATTTTTTAGGGTCAAACACCCTTCTTTCTGCTTACCACTGTAGCAACGATCAGACCTCTCCTCTCGTCTCAAAGACGCTGCGTTGAGTAGGGAATTCAAGAAACCCGGGAGAGAAATCAAATCAATCTCAATTCTCCAGTGATGTAGGCCATCTTTCATGCGACTGCCCATTTTGCAATCATTATCGGATAGAATTTACTTGGAGGAACCTGAAATAGATTCCCAAAACGACTGGTGTTATACTCAAGCAACGTCCAAATCCATAAAACTAGCTTACCATAGGACTACTCGTAGCAAGTTAAGGCTCATCTTCCTTCTCTCTAGATTTAAGAATCAGCAACATGCAAATGCATATCTATTGCATTTTGAAGCTCAAATTTAAAGACGCTGAATGGTGTATCAGTAGATGTTCTTTTCTTTATTTATCCTGGAGTTCAAATTTTCAAGTTCCCATGTTTGAAGGAGATCGATTATCATATATAAAATATGTTTACAATTTCCTTGAACCTGGGTCTTCAACAAAGCGTTGCAGGTCATGATTCAGCAACACTTCAGAGAATTTTTAATTCAGTAGCAGCCTGCCCCACTATACCTCTGTACGTCAGGAGCAACCTCTCAAGAGATGAGAGGAATTGGGCATGAGCTTCTGCAACCTGTCCATGAAAATCAACAGAATATGCATAATAAAAAATCCTTCATAAAGAGACTCCAATGTATAAATATATAGGGAAGGGAAGACATTGTTACGTGACTATGTCAAATATCAAGTAACCACATGATGAAAAATGTACTAGTGTCAAATTTTTAAATTCATATAAAATACACGTGAAATGAGAAATGAGAAAAATCAAACCTATGTGGATGATTAATGTAAATATCATACATATTATTAAGTACAACAACGTTCACATTATAATAACCCAAAAAAAAAACTGATGCAATATAACAGGAAAATCATTTGACACTTTTCGACGACCCAGTGGATGTGGCCTCCAAAATTGTTTGATGCTTTTTGATGGGAAAATGTACTAGTGTTGAATATTAAGATTTATATAAATTGTCTGAGAAATGAGAAATAAGAAAAATCAAACCGAAGTGGATGATTAATCTAAAGACCATGTTGACGGTGAAATACATATTATTAAGTATAACAACATTCACATTATAATAATCCAAAATAAATTCTGATGCAATAGAATAACAGGAAAATCGTTTGACACATTTTGATGATCCAGTGGATGTGGCCTCCAAAATGGAAAAAAGAGACAGAGCAAACCAGAGCACAGAAATTTACTACTACTGACATAGCTAATGCTTAAAGGAAGATCTCTTGTCTAAAACCTGGACAGGCAAGGAAGAAGGAAGACTCATTAGTGATGATGAGCAAGTCTTTTGCCATCATAATTTTGGTCATGGGATTTATAATAGAAAGAAAGCAATCATGATTACTCCAAGGAAACATCAAAATTTAAATCCATAGAAGTTAAAACTCAAAACAGACATACCTCCTGTTTTGAGGGATGTGGATTTTGCTTGAATTCAATTGGCTTCCCCACAACAATATCAATGGGCCTTCGATAGGGTATAGGGGAGCTGCATCAGAGCATAATTCTCAGCATAGATGTAGAAGTCCAATTGGTTCAGCATATTACATCTCAAGAATGAAAATACGCATATAATTGAATCAGATTAATTTGAGAAGGATCTCAAAGCTTTGGAACAATGAATATTCTTATTACATGATCAAACATAATATCCACAGCAAGAAAGTGCATTACACATTCTGGATAGGAGAGCATATTAAATCAAATAACAGATTGAGTGGTATCTAAACTGCGAACCTATCTGTCCCTTTTCTTAAGTACAGAAAAAGGTATAAGGAGCATATAGATGTACTGTTAGTTTAAGCTAACCAGGAAATATTGTACGAGCTTATTAGATTTGCATCTGCATGGTTGATTGCTCATTTTTTATTTGGTTCTCATGGGATCAGCATTCACTTCCAGGAAGCTAATTTAAAACAGATAAAAGATTATTCCTATCAAATATATCCTAGTATTTCTGTCCACTTGGTGTAACATTGATAACAAAAAGATAATAACAGTGATTAAGTATAATAAGTGCATAATTCTATTCATATAGAAAGTCTCTCGTGTTCCAAAAGTCAAAACTTGCATTCAATTTTGAGAATACCTCAGAGAAAAAAGTGTTTTAATCTAGAGTTAGCTTTATGCATTTAAATAATATGAGACAATATGTGATCAGCATATTTAAAATAGATAAAAGATTATTCCTATCAACTGCATCCTGGTATCTCCACAATATTGTTAACCAAAAGATAATAACAGTGATTAAGTATTATAAGTGCATAATTCTATCCATATAAAAAGTCTTTCATATTCCAAAAGTCAAAACTTGTATTCAATTTTGAGAATACCTCAGAGAAAAAATTGTTTTAATCTAGTGTTAGGTTTATGCATTTAAATAATATGAGACAATATGTGATCAGCATATTTAAATAGATAAAAGATTATTCCTATCAACTGTATCCTGGTATCTCTGCAACATTGTTAACCAAAGGATAATAACAATGATTAAGTATAATAAGTGCATACTTCTGTTCAAATAAAAAGTAACTCATGTTCCAAAAGTCAAAAGTTGCATTCTATTTGTGACCATGTCGACGGAGGAGTTCCACGCTCCACCATGCGATCGGGACCGCGTAGGAGTCAGTAGGGCCACGACGAGTCTAGTGGTTCCGAAGGCGGAAAAGAGATGACTCAAAAACACCGAAAAATGTGCGAAAACGAAAACATGAAGTTGCCACCTAATCTATTTAAAATGGAAAGACGAGGAAAACCGTATCGAAAGATCAAGAAACGAAATCGAATGCAAAATAGGCAGACTCATGCCGAATGGATTCAACACACGGATCATTGCGAATCGGAGAAAGGGTAAGGACTCCTATTTATGTGGGGAAGATGTTAGGCACCCCTGCATGCCCGATGAGTCGGTCTTTCTCGGTATCTCACTTGCGTGCATGGGAATGTAGGCACTTAATGTCGGTTAATAGAGTATACGGATGATGCAAGAGTAATAAACCAAACTAAAAAGAAAATCGAATCGGGAAACGGCAGGCAAAACACAATACGGAACCAGGTGGGACCACTGGCTAGGTTAGGTCGAAGTCACTCCCTGGACGACCCACACGTGTCACGCACGCGTCGCTCGCGCAACCCAGACGCGCATCCCCAAGGATGCTGTGTCCATTTGCCATCATGGCCGTGCCCACAACACAGATACCACATCAGAGGGCCAATAAGAGGCGATCGAAATAGAAAGCGCGGAGGTTCATGTAGGCCTAAAAATCGAGAATTCAACATGTACGGAGAACTAAAAACAATGGAAAACAAGTGCTTCAAATAAACAAGAGGATAAAAACAATGCAAGGTGAACATTTAGAGTAGATGATGCCCTGGGCTTGGTCGAGTCTAACCTCGTGCACGCCATGACCGATCCGCGCATGTGGAGCGCGCTATCGGGGCACGCATGTGAAACAGGGTCTCAGACCTTCCTCTTTCATCGCCCTCTCCTCGAGTAGGGAGGCATCGTCAGACGGTGAGGACCACCCGAGAGCTCGAGGAGACCTTCATGATGCAATAAGAATACAAGAAGTCCAGTGAGGTGCATAAGGTTATCCTCCCCACTCCACCATCGTCGACGTCATCGCCGACCCCCTTTCAACGAGCATCTGCTGGAGGATCTGGCCTAAAGGCGACTCAGGGGCTTAGGGGAGCGAGAGGAGGAGGAAAGACGTCGTCGGGACGAGTCAAGCCAAGTGTTCAGTGGCCAGAGCCTCACACTGGCGTGGGTTGTCCGTCGACGGGGAAGAATGCAGGATGCAACAAAATAGTAGAGAAAACCACGAGAAAACGGTGTAAAAGATCAAATTCACGCTCCTAAGTTACCCTCTAGTAAGATGGAAAGAAAATGTTACCTGTTAATGGCCTTGGGTGTCGTCAACATTGGTAGACGATGGGCTCTGGCAAGAAGGATGGTCATGACGACTGGACTGCTGGGGAGGTTTCAAAGGCTGCCAAAGTGGCTCACGGATTGTGTGGGATGCTCACTGGAGGCGAAGGAGGAGGTTGACTCAAAGTTGGGTGTTGGGTTCCCACTCTTCGACCAGGGCGCCTTCCGAATTCTCTCTGGGTTCTCCTTGCACAAGTGGCTGGGAGAAGTCTTAGTCTCTCTCGCCAATCTTCCCCCGGTACTCTCGCTGAGGGACGTCCCCATGGTTTTGGTCAGTCGCTCCTGGTGTGGTAGGTGGAGTGGGACAGCGATGACAGTGGCAGGGCATGGTTGCAGGGAGTGGTTCGCCAGCACCATTGCAGGCTTTGCTTGACAACAGGAGCGACGCAGGGCTGATGGTGGAGACAGGGCGTGAGAAGGCTGAGGGGTGTCAGGCACGTCAGGAGACAAGTCGACACTTTGTGCACGGCGTCGCTTGTACAAGGTACGAGGTCGTACAACGAAAGCGACCAGTCAGGCGACGTCGCAGTGCTGCCCTGGCCCTGACGCATGCTTAGGCTGCGCATGCGGGCCACGCGTGTCATTTGGACCAGAACATACGGAGTGGGTTTTAGGTTTTAGGCTTAGTTAGGTGAGCGGGGTTAAGGGTAATTTGGGGTTTTCTAGGTTGGTTTAGGTTCGTGGGCTTGGTTGGGGAAATAGGAGAAAACCGGGTCAACCGTCCAGTTACGCTCTCCGCCAGATCCGTCTGCCAACACTGACCAGAAACTGGGATATCTACACTATTCTAAGAAGACCTCAGAAAAAAGTTGTTCTAATCTAGTGTTAGCTTTATGCATTAAATAATATCAAAGAATATGATAATTAAAATAGATAAAAGATTACTCCTATCAACTGTATCCTAGAATCTCCGTCCACTTCGTGTAACATTAGTAAACAAAAGATAATAACAGTGATTAAGTAGAATAAGTACATAATTCTATTCGTATAAAAAGTCTCTCATGTTCCAAAAGTCAAAACTTGCATTCTATTTTGAGAAGACCTCAGGAAAAAAAATTTGTTTCAACTAGTGTCACTTAAATAATATGAGAAAATATGTGAGACAACAAGGTTATATATAAAGGGAAAGACCATTCACTATTCAGTAATACTCTAAGCTTCTTAAAACCAATACCTAAACGCTCCCCAAAATATTATTGGTGCGAAACACACTGCTCTAGCAATACGTACATATAATTTGCTGTTTGGTTTCCACCATTTGTATGCATCTCTCTGCCAAAGTGGAAAATGAAATAGACTGGATTAATGAAGCATGTAGGAATGAAGAAGAATGTATTCATGTAGCCATGGTGGTTCTCAAAAAAAAAAATCACACCTGTCCAAAACAAAAGACAGGGACTAATGGGCTACCAGTTTCAATAGCAACTCATATGAATCCCTCTCTCCCCTTCAGGAATGCAACCTAAAGGAAAGATATTATTGTGTAAGACAGCTCTGCATTGTGAATTAAACTAAAGAAGAAACAAAGCCCAAATTACCTATTGTATCATTGACTTACCTCATAATCTTTGTTCATGTAAATCACCTAGACCTGTCAAACGGGTCGTGTCGTGTATCTATCGTGTCGTGTATAAACGTGTATAATATATGTATATAGTAAACCCAAACACCACCCATTTAATTGTCGTGTACTTAATACTAAACCCAAACACGAACTGTCTATTAACGTGTATACACGACACGACCCGTTAAGTACACGTTTAAGTGAATCGTGTTGTTTTGACACGATAACGATCCGATTGACACGAGT
>JAMKQA010025812.1:0-19468 GCA_024699735.1 Posidonia australis
TAATAAATATTAAGAGGATACTCTGCTGCTTCCAGTCTTGCTCAGGGTTGAAAATAAACTTCCACAAATCCTCTATCACTGGCATTGGTATTCAAGAACCCTTTATACAGAGAGCCTCGCATATCTTGGGGTGTCAAATTGAAAACTTCTCTATAAAATATCTAGGACTTCCTTTACACTTCAGAAAAGCCAATTACCATGACTGGCTGCCTATCATTGAAAAAATCTCAAAAAAGCTATCTCTTTGGAAAGCTAAGTTATTATCACTTGGGGGCAGATTAACCTTGGTTAATGCAGTCCTATCTGCCATTCCTACATATTACTTATCTGTTCTACACTTACCAACCAAAGTGGAGAAGGACATTGATAAGTTCAGATCTAGATTTCTTTGGAACTCTCTTTCCTCCTCCACAGCTTGCCACTTGGTTAAGTGGAAATCTCTTTGCAGATCCAAGGAGCAACAAGGATGGGGTATCATCAATTTAAGAAATTTTAATAAGGCTTTAAAATGCAAACTACTATGGCAATTTCTATCAAATGACTACTCTTCGAAATGGAAAGATATTATCAAAGCAAAGTATTTAGCAAGGAGAGGTTTAGGTGCCATACTTAACACTTCCAACACCAGATCTTCACCCCTTGGGCATGAAATTAGAAAAAGTTTTGATATCATTAATGGATTTACATTGTTTCATGTAAACAATGGGAAAAATACCATCTTCTGGGAAAATAGATAGTGGAATGGAGAAAAACTCAAAGACATCTTACCTGATATCTACATGAGAGTAAAATTTAAACAGGCCACTGTAGAAAAGGTTGTTAGAATCAGCCATTCAAATCCAAACAACCTTCTGGTAGATCCTCTATCTTTCACTGACTCAGGGCTTCTGCATTCTCAACTGAAGCTATTATTAGGGATAATTCCTAATGTTGGATTAAATATAGAGGATGATTCGCTTGTTTGGAAACCTACAAATAAGGTCTTCACTGTTAGATCGTGTTATGTTATGGTTAATGATGGTGGACTTAGATTTAAATTCTTTAAGGAAATCTGGAAGTGTTGGGTTCCACTCAAAGTTAAACTATTTTTGTGGTTGGTTGCTTGTAACAAAATATTGACCAAAGGAAACTTATGCAAAAGGGGATGGAATGGGACAATGGCTCATTGTCACAGTGGCTAGGAGAACTTTAAACTCGCCACAGGTCCCAGGTTCGAATCCTGGGACATGCATAAAAATTCACCTAAACCGATAACAAAAAAAAAAGAGATGGAATGGTCCCACCACATGTATTTTCTGTAATTACTATACTGAATTTGCAATGCATCTCTTTCTTTTTTGTCCATTTACTTACCCCATTTTAAATGTTTTTGCAATTTCCCCTTTGTACCCTGCTATATTATCTATAGATGACTTATTTAATATGCCACCTGTGTTAAAATTTGATTTGCCTAGCATAGGCTCTCTTACTTTTGTGCAAATATTCCTTTGGTCTATTTGGAAGGAAAGTAACAACAGAATTTTCAAGGACATTCTCATTAGTAAGTACATGATTGTTAATGACATTATATCTTTGACTATTTGTTGGGTTGAGTGTTTGGATGTAGGTTTTGAAAAAAATGAGATTCTGCATTCATTCTCTTCCTTTCAGCAAACAAGAGGCATGGAAATTGATTCTTTGGCTGCAAACTTTGAGCAGCATAAGGGGGATGAAAATGTGTCCACCCCTGCTCTTGTGGACGACAACCTCCTTTGATTGGCCAAATTCTTATTGGCCGCTGTTTTTATCATATTTACTATGATACTCTCTTTTGAGTCTGTAATATTTTGTTAAGCCGCAATACTTTAACTACGTGTTCATTACCTGTGGAGCAGCTTTACTGTAATATTGTCACAACTTGGACTTTATAGGTGGTTTGCTTATGAAATATATATAAAAAATAGATTACCGTTTTCAAAACAAAAAAAAAACATAAGCCGAAGGTTCTATAACTGATAGGTACCATTTATTTCATGGTTCTGACGGAATAGAACCGAATTGGATTATATGCACCCTACTGCCTGCTTCATTGTTAAGAGTTCTCCCAAGAAGGGCTATCAGCACCCTACACATCTCATTGGTTCCTCAATCTGGGCCGTTGAATGAGCTAAATAAAACCCAGCTGAAATTGTTGGGGAAAAGAAAAACACTGACTGTATTCCACTAATCCGTGAACAGATAACTGGATAAAATAAATAAGCACAGCAGAAATAATATTATCGCAGAATAGATATCCATTTCAACCGCCACACCCAATGTAAATTTGAAGTTGAATTGTTTTATTGCTAGTCCAATCAAGGACTAAGGAGCACGCATGCAGCCTAGTAGCTACGACATATCTGCTCTGAAGCAATGAAGCTTCATGTCCTTGCATCTGTTACCATCTTCTTGGCGGGATTCAGGTACTCTGGCATGATCGCATGGATCGGGATCTCAGGAATCGGATTACTGGTGAAAACAGCAGTGGCGATGACGATGCTTTCTGGATGAGTCTGTGCTCTCCCTGCATGTACAAGCAAACTCTTGCAGTGCAGAAGCAACTGGCCAGCAGTGAGCAAAGGGCAACGAGGTGTGGTCAAAACATAGGCAACTAAACTCTTGCTGTTTTCCCGGGGGGAAGCCGAAACGTGGCAGCACGTAGTTAAGCAAATGCATTGTTTTCTGAGTAGGCAAGCTATGGTGCTAGATACAACAAGATAGATATCAGTCAGACAGAGACAGTGACCGTGTAGAGATTGCCACAGATTTGGAATGTTGGTAGCTGATAATTTGGAGATGATCTAGCAGAATCTTCCAAAGAAAGAAGTGAGAACAGGGGTATTGGTGGATCTTAATGTGAAGTGGTTGGTGCCTATTGGGTCAGTTAGTGCTACTTGGACCTAGTGCTTGAGACTGGTGGAAATTTTTTTAGAGGGGATTATGATGGAAGGTACAAGTGGGAGAGACTGGTTTCAGCTGGGCTTGGACCTATAGATGCGAGACCTTGTTTTAGCTGATATTTTTCAGATCATTTTGGACGGAACAGAGAGAGAACATACCACTTTCTGAACGTGGGTGCAGGAACTTCCTGGTATCATGTCGCAATTGAAATTCTGAAGACGCAACAAATAATTGGAAACTTCCCAATGCTAGTGAGTCATTTACAAGGTTGCCTGGGAGATATGTCGGGAAGGAAAATGCAGTGATCCATAATTAAATTGAAAAAAACGGGGTTTTTTGAATTCAAGAGTTGTAGGAAATTAGAATACTTGGGTAGTGAATCAAAGATCTGTCAAAAAATTTAGTCGTATAAGATTAAATACTTGCTTTTGTATGAGGTCTATTTTTCCCTCCATTTCTAATCTCTTTTCATATATTTATCTTTTAAATAATTAGATAGCATATCGTCATTCTCTGCTTACCATAGGAAAGGACAGTATACGACTGCCTCCTTTAAGGGATAAGTAGTGTTTGTACTTCTACTGAAAAAAATATGATTTCTATTCGTTTATAGAGTTTAAAAGTAAAAAAGATTTTCATTTCCTTGGACATAGAGTAGAATCTTAATGGAAATACGTTTCTGTTTGTTTCTAATGACTAGTACAAATATCAAAAATTTAGTCAAACGAAAAATAATTTCTGTTGATTTCTGTTTCTTTTGGATTCCCTTTGACTAATATTTTCCATTTTCTTTCGTTTCCAAGACACAAATAGGTGTTGATTGCTCAAATTGATAATAATACATCTCAAATTATTTTTCATTAATCAATATTATCACGAATAATACTCCATAAAAAATTTAAGTAAAATCAATAATCTATGATTTTGTCCATCTTTTTTATCAAACACTTTGTTTTGTGCCTTATGTTTTCATCTTCTACTTGGATAGCATTCTACAATTGAAAAATCCATGCATCAAAATGACTGTTATTGGATGAAATGACTGTAAATGAAAGAAAGGGTTGGATATTCTCTCGTTGTTTCTTAAGAATACGGTTTTTTACTTAGTATAGTAGTATAGATAATTGATGAAATAAACTTATGGAAACCACTTATCAGCAAAACTTCTACGAAAATAGGCCAATTGAGTCTAAAAAACAAAAAAAAAAGCATTTTAGTTGAAGGAAGAAATTAGGTAGTAGTATAAACTATAAAGCCACTCACAAAAACATTATGCACGCGTCCACACACACACAATATCTCCTTAGAAGGTTAGTCTTAGTCCTGGCTATTTATCTTAAGAATCACGATCAACCCAAAGTCTCCCTGCAGAGTCAACGTTCTCTCTCCTCGACATTGCAATCCTCCATGTTGAACTTATCTATAACAAAAGTAACAACCCATCATTGAGATAGTTGATTGCTACTTTATGTTGTGTTATTTTTTTCCATTTTTTGTTTTTGAAATTTTGTGTTGTGTCAATGATCATAGATTCATCACTGCAATTGAAGAAGATCTTGGTTGTTGTGTTATTTTTTTGAAATTGTCCCCCATACTCCTTTGGCAACAAATTCATGTTGTATCTGCCACCGATCCCCTATTGTCGATGACAACCACAGGGCTACCTTACAAAAAAAGGGACTAATAAATCAAATGTAATTTTAGTTATAAAACAATTTGTGAGACAAAATAGTATTACTAAACTAAATTATTTTTAAAATAAATGTAATTTTAGACATGAATTTTTTTTTGAGACAAATCAGTAATATTAAATTGAATTAGTAATACTAATCAATAATATGTATCGTGAATTTGACATCAAAATAGTTAAATTAAGGAAAGCTGCAACACACACACACACACACACACACACAACTTCAAATGAGGACAATCCTCAATTTCAATAAACTTTTAGGAGGTCATTGACTTCTACTACCTCAAGGGAAATGATCTCTCGTCTTTGACACCTAACGACAATTGCATACGAGTTCAGTGAAAGTTCTTTGCCAGATTTGCAACATCCTTTCTTGCCACATCTAAGCAAAGCTAATCCCCGTCTTTCGCTTGCCACCAGGAGTATGTGATGACGAAGAAGGCCTCTTTGCAATGCAAGGGTGGGTGTAGGATCAACTCTAGTTGGATGGAGTTGATTCAGCCAGCCCTCTGACCGATCGATCCCTCCTTCCTAGTTGGATCCCCTCTTCCCCTTTCACACTCCTCTCCTCTCCGCCCTTAATCTCCTTTGGTGGTTCGGATGCGTCTTGGGGGGCATCTATTCTCTTTCTCACTCCTCACAGATTTTGCAAACTCATTTGTTGAACTACGATGCACCTGGTGGAGTTCCATCCATAGCTTCTGCGACGGAAGGAGAATATATTTCCCAACTTGCTCATCTACCTTTGGGTTGTCTTCCGACAACAAAGGGGGTTTACTTCAAAACATCCTTCGAATGCTTCTCTACCTTTGTGGTTCCTCTCCTTTTACCTCTTGCGCAAATTCGTCGATTTATCGAAAATCCAGGCCTGCCTCCCCTTGGCTATGCTTTGCCTGCTCTATAAGAGATCCCTCCCCATCTCTTAACAAGGGGAGTGAACAAACATCTTCTCTTTCTCCCTAGCTATTGGGCTCTCTCTCTATTTCGGTGGTCTATGATATGGCCCTGGTTGTTTTGGTTGAGAGCAAAGCTCTTGAGGAAGCTAGTGTGACAACCATTGCTTGGAATGGCACTCTAATTGAACAATTGGATGCGTTCATTCTGGCTAAGGAAGGATTGACCTTGTCTCCATGTCACCCTCTCTCTAATACCTGTCTGGTGTTATCCCCTTTGGCTAATCCTCGATCGGAAATCTCTTGCATTTGGGGCTCCATTGAGGATGGCTCTGCTTATGGAGCGAGTCCAGTCCTTAACTCCTCCTCTTCTTGCTCCTCTTTTCACGGCAACAGTTTTCTTTGTCGAGCAACGTGCTTCCACACTCCAATGGTGGAGTCCAATTCTAGACACTCGGTCAATCGAACTGTTGTGATAGAGAATTTTGCAGATGTCTTTTTGAATACTAGCATTCAATGCCCTGTTAAGGCTCTGTCAGTTGAATCTCCTATCTCGACGCTAGTGGAGCAACATAAGATTTTGCAATTCAACACATTAATTGCTCCTTGTGCGAATGCAACAAAAATATTCCTCCTTATGGGATCTAGAGTGCGCGTGCTTGTACACGTATGAGACGCTAATCGATTCATTTTCCTTCTAGGGATGGGATGCAGCTTTCTAAAATCCCACTACCATTTAATGCCATTGGTTTCTGCTTCCTTCCATTGGATGAATTAGTAGGGAATGGAAGCCCCATAAGTCCTAAATCTACGTATCTTAATAGTTGGAAATTAAGTATTAACGCCCCTCTCTCTGTGGTACCTTGTTCCATTAGTGGCGACAGTTGGACTGTAGTCAAATACCATCGTGTCAAATTTCCCTTAATTCTCTTTTGTACCTCTTTTAGCAGATGCTTTAAATGTAGACTTTGTGGGCACGTTAGCATACAATGTAGATTTAAAGGTTTTTGCTTTAAATGTAGGGTGCTTGGCCATTCGATAGTAGTTTGACATTTTTATAAAGGCAAGTTTTCCTCCCCCCCCATCCTTGTTTCATCTTCTCATCTACCCTTGTCTCAATTGTCGACTACATTTATAGCCAAGCTTTCTCCACACTAATCAATAGTTATTATGCCAATGGAGGATTCCTACACCCAAATGGACTTCTTATCCACTTGCACTATGATTACCACCAACTACCATAGTATTTTTCAAGAGCAATTGGCAGACAATTTATTGATACTCTGGCCACATTACTAGGAGTGGTAGGTCATTCATATCACCAACTCCAAGTTCCTAGTTAAATTCCCTTCCCTCTCGCTCTGAGACAATGCACTCACCACCAACTAAATCACCTCTTTTGGAACCTTTCTCTATTTTGCTCCATGCACAACCAACATTAATGTTGTTTATACGTTGGAAGAGGAAGGACTCTAGACTTGCATGGAAGGAATCCCATACCTATAATGTCAACTTGTTCTCTAAAATGGTTTTTGATTTCATTGATCTGTTGGAAGTGGATATGAGTCATGATCAGGCGTGTTTCCAAGGATATGCTTGCATTAAGATCAACTTGTATCTTAGTAAAGATATGCTAGGAATCCTCAACTTTTCCTTTCTCTAAAAAGTTTATCTCATTTGTTTTAATCATGTTCTGGACATTTGTTCCTTTTCATGCCTAAGTTTGGGCCTCCATCCATGCCTTTTGCTATGGGTACTATTGGCCCTCAAGGGACGCGAAAAGTCTTATGTGAAGATGTTTTAGGATGGAGGAAGACATAAGGGCGGAAGAGGGGAAAGAGGTAATATTACCAGTTGTAATGTTTTAAAATGCTGAACAAATGTGCATGGTAAGGCTGGTCATGATTCGTTGCATCATTCCTACTTGAAGCCTATGAGAAGGACTTCTCTTTTTTGGTGAAGTTGGTATTCTACCTAAGCTCGTATCTGTATTGGCAAGCACTTCCATGGCCGATCAGTATAGTCATCACCAATGGCCTACTTCTCACCCTCCATCATCCTTGACATCTCATCCTCGAAAGGATCTCAACCCTATTACTTCCACTTTCACTCTGCATGACTCTTCTGGTTGTAGTCTAGGAAGGCACTGATATATTACTCCAAACTTTTTGATTCACGCGATGACCAGGACTCGAGCGATGCAACTGATTCTCAAGCTATAGACCCTATCCCACTCCTACCATGACAGTATCCTAGAGATACAAGAATAAGAAGGCCAAAGTCATGGCATTACTAGTGGCTCTTGATGTTTTAGACTTGAAGCAATCAGGGACAAAGGAGAAAGATACAAGGGTTCCTCTCATCTCCTTTTATTCTAAGGGACATCATACCACTTATTATTAGACTAGTCCCACTCACATTGCACCAAGTGTCCTCCTTAACTAGCTCCATGGGAGCTAGTTCTCTGGGGATGAGGGAGTCCTCTCTCCAAGAACCTATTATGAATGGTATCCTCAGTTAGGATACTTACGATAAATATATGGCCTTCTCTTTTAAAATTGAAATTCTTGTTAATAATGCTTCGAAAGTTAAATGTCTGCTTGATACAATTAGAGCCCAACATAAACTACTTGCTTCTGACTTAGATGTTGAAAGAGAATGTGTAGACCTATTAAAAGCTCTACACAGTTAATTGATGTTTATTGCAAACTGTTTATCTATGTTTAAATTTTATTTTATGATAATAATTTTGGCCTACAATATTCGAGGACAATGGAGTAGTTCTAAACATAGAGAGCTTAGAAATTTGATCCACATGGCCAAGATTGATTTTCTCATCATACTTGAAACAAAAACTGAGTCCTTTTCCCATCATACCTTGAGAACCAATGGTAGTAGTAGACTTGATAGGTGGGAGTTCCTATCGGTCCTAAGATTCTCTAAAGGTATTTTGATAGGTTGGGAATGATGCTAGCTACAATAAATTGGAGCTGCTCCACGGACAATTTTCTCTATCTATCCACTTTAGGAGTCTCTCTGATTCCTTTGATTGGTGACTTATGGAGGTATATGGTCCATGCTCGACACCATCCAAACTTTAATTTCTTACTAAACTAAGACATATTCATACCTTGATCGTGAATAATTGGGCTATGGTGGGGAAGACTTCAATATCACTAGTTTTTCCCATGAATGTTCCAATGGGTCTTTCTACACTCCCCTGATGACCAATTTAAATGACTTCATTGAGGATGCTAGTCTCTTAGATCTATCTCCCAATAACTATGCTTACACTTGGACTAATTTCGAGGAGGTTGAGATAATGGTCAAGCTAGATAGATTTTTGATCTCTCCGAACTTGGAAGCTCATTTTTCATCCTCAATTTGCTCAAGTAAAGCAAAATTGTCTCAAATCATATCATTATCTGTTGAGACACCTATCTTCCTTAGTGGGGGTCTATCCCTTTTAAATTCTACAAATTTTGACTCCTTATATAGGATTTTGATACTATAGTCAAGGATTGATGGACTTCCTTCTCCTCTAATGCTGATTCCATCGTAAAATTTTCGTGTAAGATTAAGATTATCAATGCTAGTATTAAATCCTTGTTAGTTTCTCATCGCAATAATTACCAATCTAGGCTCCTGGCAATTGAGCAAATGATTCAAAGACTAGATGCTTAGGTGGTATCTACCCCATTATCCTCTTTAGAATGGTAGCCAAAGCAAGAATTAAGACAAGAATACCTTAATATCCTAAAAGGATAGGAAATTTACTGGAGACAGTACTCTCGTATTTAATAGCTTAAGAAAAGTGATCTAAATGCGTCATTATTTCATAAAATCACAAATTGTAGGTGGAGGAGAAACACTATATCCTCCCTCTTCATTGATGGAATCTAAACAGAATCACCACAAATCATTTGTTCTATGATTCAGGATCACTTCTCTAGAATCTTTAACAAGCTCACCTTCCCTAGTATTAGGTTAGACTAGGATATGCTTCTACCTATTGAAAATGCAAATCCCCAGGAATTGGAGGGTAACTTTTCTAAGGATGAATTTAGAAGTAGTATTTTCTCCCTTCTTGGTGAAAAATCTCCAGATCTAGATGATTTTTCTCTGTGTTTTACCAACACTTTTGGGAACTGATCAAGGGTGATCTGCTTGATGTTTTCCACTTTGCATATCAATCCAATGATTCTAATGTCCTAAAAACCATTATTCAAACTTTCACCATCCTCATCCCTAAAAAACTGAATGCGGAGTGTGTTCAAGATTATAGTCCTATTAGCCTCCTTATAGCAATTATAAAATTATAGCTAAATGCTTAGCATCCAGACTCAGCCTTATTCTGAGAAGCATTGTAGATGACTCTCAAAGTACCTTTTCTGAAAGGTCGCAATATAAGTAATCATTTTATTGTAGCACAAGAAACCCTACATTTACTACACACTTCCTATTAAAGAGAGGTCGTGATCAAGTTAGATTTTGAAAAAGCATTTGACAATGTTAATTGAAGTTTTCTTCTAAATGTCTTGGTTGGGTTTGACTTTGGTGAAAAGTGGATTTCTTGGATTAGAATGTCCATATATACTACTAAATTTTCAATTTTGTTAAATGGTACTCCTAAAGGACACTTTAGTGCTTCCAATGGGCTAAAGCAAGGGGATTCTCTGTCTCTTCTACTGTTCATATTAGTCACCTACATCCTTAATAGGATGCTATGTCTTGGTAAAGAAAACAACCTGATTAGAGGGATCTATTTCCCTCATAATGGACATGAGGTCCTTAACATTCAGTATGTAGATAATGCCTTGTTGTTTCTTGAACCTTTTGAGGAATGTTTTATCAATCTCAAGCGAATTCTCTGTTGCTTTCAAGCTAGTTCTAGATTGAAGATTAACTTTCACAAATTTTCTCTCACTAGTATTGGAATTAATAGTGACCTCTTGTTGAGACTTAGTTCAATCCTGGAATGTGTACTGTCTCTACTCCCCATCCTTTATCTTGGCCTTCCCTTTCATTTTAGAAAAGCCTCTTTCAATTACTAGGCCTTTGTCTTGGATAAATTGAACACTAGGCTTAATTGTTGGAAAGGTAGATGCCTTTCTTTAGGGGTCGTCTTACCTTGTTTATTTTTGTTTTCTCTGCTATACCTACTTACTATCTAGCTTTCTATCTAACATCTTCCAACTAGAATTGAAAAGGAAATTGATTCCTATGGAATTCCTCATCATCTTCTAGTAGTGGGTTTCATTTAGTTAGATGGCAGAATATCTATTGAAATAGACAATATGATGGTTTGGAAATCATTGATATTCGTAACTTTAATATTGTCCTGAAATGCAAGCTTCTTTGGAAGCATCTCTTGAGTAAGGACAATATTGAATGATGTAAGATCTTCAAGTGTAGATATCTAGGCTGCAACAACATTGGGGCAATCCTAAACACAACCTTGACTCATTTATCACCCATTTGGAAGGAATTGAAACCTTCCTTTAACAAGATTTTAGCTATATTCAAATTTTAACTTGTCTCAAGGCATTCTTTGGAACTTTTTCTTACATAATGCCAATATTTTGTTATCAAATTTTAACTTATTTCAAACTTTTAATTTGAATATTACTTCAAATTCAATATTTGTGCTACGTGCTGGAACACCCTTGTTCATGCTATATTTTGGAACCTTTGGTTACATCGTAACAAAGTAATTTTCCGTGATAAATGTAAAAATATTAACTCAATATTTCTAGATATTATGTCATTAACTGTTTTTTGACTAGATAATGTGAACTCTAGAATGGGTGCAACAATCTCTTTCTTAGTCGTTGACCTTTGACATGTGCAGTAGAGTTGGGATATGGATCTTTCTACCCACGATGAACAAAACCAAACCATCATTGATCCAAGACTTCAAGGTGAGGTGGGCACTCAACCTACTTGGCTTCATGCAAACGTTGATTGGGACACATGGGATGGTCACACCAACGCCTCCTATTGCATCATAATGCATGCTACTTTTACTTTTTTGTTGAGGATTCTTCTGCGTGTCCATCTTATTCTTAGCCTGTGTACTCCATTTTGATCCTCCCGTACTAACTTGTATTATCATTCAGGTCCTTTCCTGCATACTGTGTCACATCCCATCCTCTTGCACAACTAGTGTGAAGATTACATATAATTTAATAGTATTTAAATTCAAACAATATTCTTCATCTAAATTGATTTCATCATTCATGTTATAAGTCATAAGGAATTTCAACATTTCTTATAAGTCAAGAAAGAAATGTTTACTATCTATTATATTCTTCTTATACATTAACATTTGACTTATCATATTCCAAATATCTTAGAAGCAAAACATTCGTATCCAAATTAGATGATAGATGCCTTTGTACAAAATGGCTCAACATCTAAAAGAGTACTTAGAGAGGTGGATGGTCAATGTTGTCATTGCTCTTGCCTTAGAGCTAAAAAAAAGAAACAACAAAGAACCATGAGTCCAATGATAAGGACCTAGTGAGTGTAACAACCAAGAGATTGAAAAACTCCTCTGCTCAACAACAAAAAATATCAATTTTAGTAATTTAATGATACCAAAGTTTCATCTCCTATCATATGTCATATAATCATTTTCTTGAGTTTTGTCCAAAAGTATTCATACATCTCTAAAGTAAGAGCTATATTAAGAAATTATAAATAATCATCAAGGTAAAGAGAACATATTCATCCATATTAAGTTAGATAAAATCCAACACTTTTTACAGATAAATTTATAAACCCATCTGTTTAGTATATTAAAGAAAAGAACTCCAATTGAATGGGTCATATCCTAGATCAAAAGTTCATAGCCTAAGGAAGATAAAGTATTGGCCATCTCTTTTGCTAAGTGTAGATTAGGCACACAAGGCCACATGACACATAAGACCATTTACCATACATTTACTTTGGCACATAAGGCCATCTATCTTAGCACATAAGGTCAAGAAACTTAGTACATAAGGTCATTAAGTTTTGCACATAAGGCTATAAAGATAGGTAGAATATGTTATCCATACACCCATTAGTAAGAGTTTTTCCTTGATTGAGAATTTATTTATTAAGTACTTTAAAATAATAGTTTCCTTCAAATTATTTCTATGTAGTTCATTTATGATAGTAAACAATGACCATAGATAATAACGGAAAATAAATAAAAGAAACCATTTGCATAATTATAAGCTAGCATGCATTGAAATATATGCATAAATATTTTAAAGATTTTCCTCAAGACTTCTCTTTTATTTTATAACTTGCATGAGGTAAACTTTCTGTGCCCAACTTAGTATTTGTATGAAAACCAAGGCATGAATAACTATTTTCAAGGTTTTTACATTTAATTTGTAATCAAGAGTTTAATCATAGTTTTCATGTTCATAGAAGTTTTCTTTAAGTTTTGTACTTAACTTGAATCTCCTCTATCATATTAGTAAGTTCATATGAATATTTCATGATGCAAAGGAAGAGTATAAACATGTAAGTTTATCTTAAAATATTGTATCACACCTACAAGGTATTTCTAGATTAATGTTACTATGCATTCATAAGACCAAGTAGTATACAATTCTAAAAGATTTCAGACCTTATTTTCTTCCAATATGTCGAAGAAAAAAAGGAAAAAAAAACCAAATATATCGATGAAATAACCCATGACGCTTCTCTACACAGCTCTACATAAGAATTGATGACATATTAGGCCTATAAAAACTTTTCAACTCAAAATCTTAGTACTTTAAATATAAATTTCAGTCTTTATAAAATAATCTATTTTCATATCATCATCTTCCTTGTTCTCGAATAGGTATAATAGGCACAAGAGATATAACTATATCATTCAATAATAAACAAAACTTATATGCATATTTATAAGTTCCTATTATACTAACAGCCCATAAAATCAAATTAGGGAAAAGAACATCATGATTTAAAGAGTAAGAGAGAGATCACTCACCTTCAAGAAACAATTCTTTTCAAGTTCTTCAACTAAAGTCCTAAGTCTCCACTAAAAACTTAAGATTACATGTGTATCCACTTTAAATCCCCTCAAATAGGTATTGTCTACATGCTTTCCTTGTACTTTTCAGTGGAAGGAGAATGTTTGGTGATGCTTGATAACTTCGATGACTTCTAATGATGGTGGAAGGAGAAGAAAGAGAGACTTAGGGCTTTGAGAGAGAAAATAAACAGAAAAGAGAAGGGGAAAAGAAATGGGTGTTGCTCTTGTTGGGTGGGGAAAAAGGTACAATGAGCATTTTTCATGTCCCTCCAAAGAAAATTTATTTTGCAAAACTTTCCATCTTCATTCCTCATTTTTTTTGCAAGTATATTTACATACAGTGTCATATTGTTTGGCTTTTTTGGAATCCCTAAGGAGATATGAATATGAACTATTATAGTTTACTTGGTGGTGGTACTCATAACCAAGATTTTGATTATAATATTTACTGTTTCAAAAAAAAAAGAAAAAAGAGAGGACAAACCTGATTTTAAGTTTTTAAAAATTACTTTTTATATATCAACATTTAAACATTAGATTAAAAATCTAAACCATTAGGTATAATCGAAACTATTTAAAATACTTCTATATCAAAAATCAAATGATTTTGAAATTCCAAAGTACTAAATTTAACAGACTTCTTATAACTTGTTATAGTTCATGGAGTGTGAGCGGGTGGTCAATGAAGACCACCGTTACATGTGGAAGGAGGAAACATGTGGAAGGAGGAAACGGTCGGAATTTTAATCGGTGTAAATGTCTGGTGAATACCAAAAATGAAGAAGGAGCCGTTAGAGGCGGAGGGAGATGGAGGGTCATGACTCCATTATAAATAGATGTGGAAATTGAAGGGAAAAAGATCATCCGAGAAGACGTACCTTGAATCTCCACCTTCTCTATCTTGTCAGAGCCCCCAAATGCTGTCGGAAAGTTTCGTCACTCAGGCCGCCGACCAACAGTGGTATCAAAGCTTTGCACAGCCACACCGCCGCCACTCCACCATCTGCGAACCACCTAGAGAGCCCCCCACCTGTAGGCCCACATCCACCTTGCGAACCCCCCTGGGTCTCACCCCCTGCGCCCGTGCACCAATGCCCCTGGGGATCCGCGAGCCGCCTGCCCGCACCGTCGGACCCCGCACTGCCTCCACTGCGCACCGCACTGCTCTTGCACCCCTGCGCCCCTAACAGTCCGTGCACCGCACACCCCTCGCCTGCACCGCTAGCCTCCCGTCGCCCGCACCACGAGCCTCTCGCCGCCCGCCAGCGCACACCCCCCTTCCAGTTGTCGCCTCCCCCACCCCTCGGTCCCACCCCTTTCGGCAGAAAGAAGAAAGGAGGAGGAGAAGAAGAGAAATACCAGTTTGTTTTGTTTTGTTTTATGTTTTTTTGAAAATTCGTATAACTTGGTTCATTAAATCTAGAAATATTTGTTAGGAATATATATTGGTACTGATAAAAATTAAACAACAATAATAAATAATAAGGTTATTGCATGTTTATTGAAATCTTATTTTAAAAAATCATTTCATATTGTTATTTGGAATTTAAAAATTAAAATATTGTTGATTTATTTTTTTATTTATTGCATGTTAAATCAATATTTAAAGAATTAATTAATATTAATATAGTTGTTAGGAATTTAAATATTGTTGCATGTTTGATTAATAGAAAATTTAACCTTGATTAATATTGCAAGTGATTGAAACTTGGTAATTAAAAAGTTTGTTTTAAAAGATAAAATCTTCATTATTTAGCGTACCTATCTGGCGCACGAATTTGGCGCACCATACAGGCGCACCACACTGGTGCACTAGTTGTTTTTTTTGTATTTAGATCCTAGATCTTATAAACTTTGTTGAGTTTTGAGTATAGCTTTTAGAGTTTCTTGGTAGAAATTTGAATATTACTGGATAGCAAAGTTTTAAATTTTGAAAAATCTATATTTGTTGTAGATTTAAGAAATGGTTAGCGAACTGTTTACAATTGAATTGTCTATGATAGAAAAGTTGAATGGGGCAAATTATGAGATGTGGTATCGGAAAATAAGACATGTATTAGAATATGATAATATTGAGCATGCTATAGAATCTGATCCTCCGGAATTGCCAAATGACACTTTTGAAGCAGAAATTAAAAAGAATGAAAAATGGAAAATTGATAACAAAAAGGCTAAAAGTCTTATGTTCATGTTTATGAAGGACAGTCTATTAAAATGTTTTGAAATATACACTACATCATTCACATTATGGAATGCTTTGAAGAAAAAATATGATAAAACAACGGAAATGACAACTCAACTTCTCCTTCAAAGGTATAACTCTTGCAAAATGTTCGAGGAACAGAATGTAGTGGAACATATAAATGGCATGATAGTTTTGACAAAGGACTTGGCTACTGCAGGAACTCCTATACCTAAAAAATTGCAGATAGCTACTATCTTAAATAGTCTACCACATAGCTATGACATGGTAACCACATCTCTTAGGTCTACCCCAATTCAACTTTCTGAACTGCCTGCTAGGTTGACTACAAAACAGGAAATTATGACTAGTAGGAGGAAATATGAAACCAGTCTAGAAGAAGCGAATGCCGTGCAGTTGAAACCAAAATTTGATAAGAATAATAAGAGAAAGAGTGGATACAACAAAAACTTCAAGCCAAATCAAAGAAAAAGACTACAAGGATCTTGCCATGCATGTGGCCAATTTGGTCACTACAGAGCAAATTGTCCTCATAAGGATGGAAACAAAGGCAAGACCTCGGAATAGAAAAATAAAAGAGTCTTTATTTGTGTCACTGAATATAATAATGTTGTTACTCCCAATACAAATGAGTGGTGGGTGGATTCTGGTGCCACAAGGCACATTGCCAAAACCAAACAAGGATTGAAGTCATTCAAAGAATTCAGTCCTGAAAACAATGCATCTACATGGGTAACAATACCTATTTAGATGTGGAACGAGTTGGCACCTATCGCTTAGATTTGGGAGGCAGCATTATGGTACTGAAAGATGTCCTTTATGCGCTAGGCATGAGGCGGAATCTTATTTCAGTTGGTATGCTAATAAAGAAATGCATGGAAGTCAGGTTCTACAACAAACATGTATCCATAGGGAAAGACAAAAATGTCTTCACTATGGAAAAACTTGTACCTTGGCATGATTTGTTTAAGCTTGTTGTATCTGGAAATGAAATAAATAATATTGATGTGGCTTCTGGTTATTTCTTGTGCTTCTTATCGGAATGTGAAATATGGCATTTAAGATTGGTTCATGTTAATGTGTACAAAATGAAACAAATGGTAAAAATGAATTTGTTACCTTATTTTAATGACATGGAATTAGATAAGTGTCAACATTGTTTAGTTGGAAAAATGACTAAGACACCATTTGAAATAGGACATAGATCAGATGAATTATTGAACTTAATTCATTCTGATGTATGTGGTCCACTTAGTGTTAAAACATGTAATCACAAGGAATATTTTGTGACCTTTATAGATGATTTTTCTAGATATACTCATGTTTATTTAATTAGTCATAAAAGTGAAGTTTTGACTTGTTTTAAGAAATACAAGTCAGAAGTTGAAAAACAACTAGGAAGAAATATCAAGGTGTTAAGGTCAGATAGAGGTGGGAAATATAATTTTAAAAAATTTGAACTGTTTTGTGAAATGCATGGAATCAAGAGGCATATAACAATGCCTTATACTCCACAACAAAATGGTGAGGTGGAAAGGAAAAACAGAACTCTTATGAATTTTGTTAGGTGCATGCTGTCACATTTAGGACTCTCCAAAAGTTTTTGGAGAGAGGCTTTGCTTACGGCAAATCATGTGTTAAATAGAATACACACCAAATCTGTACCTAGTACACTTTATGAGTTGTGGACTGGTCAAAGCCTACTTTACATTATTTGAGGAAATGGGGTTCTGTAGCTCATGTACTTATTCCTGGTCAATTGAGGGATAAGTTAGATTTTAGAACCTTGAAGTATACATTTATAGGTTATTGTGAAAATTCATTTGGTTATAGATTTTTCCATAAGGAAAAGGGAATCATTGAATATAGGGATGCAACTTTTCTTGAAAATTTAAAAGAAAAGGAAGAAATGAAAATGGAATAGAACCACTGCTTGTAGTGGGAGATAACTATTTCAATGACATTCCAGAACATGACTCTATGATTGAAACTGAACAAAACATGGAAAATTTGAATGAATCTGTAGACACCTCAATTTTGAGGTGGTTCATTGATAAACTTTCCATATGTTGCTTTGGATGTGGCTAACCCAACCACTTTTTGAATCCCATTAGCTAAACCAATCCCAAACCTATGGCAGGTCCATAGCCTAATTAGAAATTCAAACAGATAAGGGAGAGCACCAAGTTAGAGCACCAAGCCAGAGCACCAAGGTAGAGCACCAATATTGAGCACCTAGCTAGCACACTAAGCTAGAGCACATAAGTGGCGCACTTAGCTGGAGCACCAAGCTGGCACACCTATCTGGCGCACCAACCTAGCGCACCAAGCTGGTGTACAGCCACTTCTCAGGCTGCTGGCCGCTGGCTTTCCACCTCCTATGTTTGTTACCTTTGCCAACGAATATGCCATGGAATCTTCCTAGGCTCTTCGTTTACGAGGCTGCTTGTATTCTCTAGGAGTTACCCATGAGAAATCCCTATATAAGGACACCCATAGGCAACCATTTGGGACCCTTGAAGAAGATCTAGTGCAAGCTATCTACTGTTTTCTACAATCCACTCTCTTTTCTCTCAAGCACTCCCTTATATTTTGAAGCATTGCTAGCCCTTCCAAAGCAACAAGGATCCCATTATCTTTGATATCTCAAGAAGGAACACCTTGGGAGGTAGGTCCTCTCTTTTCCTTCTTCTTTAATTTCAGCTTTTGCACCAAGATAAAGCAGGCCTTGAACTTAACATATAATCTGATTTTTGCTATTTATATAAGAGATTTTTATGATAAAATGTTGATTTCATATACAGGATGTCTTGCATGTAGGATCCATATGTTAAAAATCTACATCATGTAATTCCTATGAGTGGTTTTATTATTTTTTCTTCTCTATTTCTTTACACTAGGATCCATGATCCATGCACATGTATGCTAAGATATGCAATAGAGATGTTCTTGACGGATTCACCACTTGCATATGTCTTATCGAGCTTATTTTCTCATGCTTGTTCTTTAGAATCTTGTATAAGCATTTTTCTACCATGAACCCATGAATCATCTTGTTTTTTTTTGAATCAAATAATAAAGGTTTTCTTTTCATTTTCATCTCATCATATTTCTGTTTCCATCATTTGCATAACTGGCTTAATAAAAAAGAAATCACCTGTCTCTGGATCAGAACCAGAATTCTGAATCAGACTGCAGTCTGATTCAGATTTTTTGGGGAGCACCTATATGACGCACCAGAGTGGTGCAGCAAATCAGAGCACTACTCTGGCGCACCATTTTGGTGCACTAGACTGGTCAGAGAATAGATCACCCTATTCTACATCCCCATCTACATGTTTTCCTAAATAGTTTTGAGTATGATTCTTTCAGTGGCGATTCCTTGGTATTACATGATTGTGCACACATGATTTCAGCCGCAAATAATGTTGTTTTCTAAGTCGTTTTCACCTTTGGATATTCAGTCCACGGTTTAAAATCTGGTAGGCTGATTGCCATTTACTCCTTTGTGGAGAATCTATGCATCATCCCATGATCCAGTAACATGGCTGAACCTTGTTGTTTTCATTCAGCATGAGTAAGAGGTGGCCGTGTGTGAGGCTATTAGCCCTTGAGCACAAGATTCATAAATCTTCTCACACTTGCATGTCTTTCATTTTTTTTAAAGGATATTTTCTATTTTTACAAGGACTTTACATTGCATAACTTTCTGAAACGCATTT
>JAMKQA010025813.1:0-35971 GCA_024699735.1 Posidonia australis
ACTTCAACAGGCAGAACAGACTCCCCAAATGAATAATTCTTGATGTAAAAATTGAAAAAAAATGTAAAACAAATGATGTAAATATCTTTTGTATTTTTTATGTAAAAAAATTGTTGTATTTCAAATAATTTTTTATTAATAAAAAAAATAATTTTTTATTAATTTTTTTTTTAACCCAATGGACCAGCCCAGCCTGACTCGGACCGTCGGCCCGTAAGCCCGGCCCACATGCGGGCACGGCCCATGGCCTGTTGCAACAGGTCCGGTCCGACTCGAATTCCATCTCTACCCAAGCGAGTGACTTTCTTCATTTGTTTTTTAACTTTCAGTGGCGTATTTATGACATTCTCTTGATTCTGGTTCTTCCCTATTTTCAACTTTTGATTCTTAATTTTATCACAATGATGGTTTTCCTTCAAACTGAGATGCACCGAGATGGTGTGACATCTGGGGTGTTTACATGGGTGCATTATTTTTTTCACTAGTCTCACTTATGTTCAATGGATTGTCACGTCGTGCTATGTGAGTGAATTCTGTTTTTTTTTTAATACTAGGATTTTAATGGCAAAATATATTATTGTATTTCATATAAGTATGCTACAAAAACAACAACAACCATACCTTAAACCCACCGTGTGGGGTCAGCAACAAATTACCATGTGATGCGCAGTGTGTAACTAAGCTTAACAAAGAACATGGAAAACAAACTGGTTTTATTTCCTTGTCAAACTTTAGGTGTGTATGTAGATACTCTTTCCCTTGGTAATAATACTCACCTTTTTAAACCTCATGCATCACGCTATGCTTGTATGAAAAATATGATGTAGTGATTTATCTCTTAGTTTTTGTACTTTGATTTGTAGGATTCTGTTTCTCTATTATATGGTTTCTCATATAGTTTTGGAAGCTACAATAGGTTAATTTCTATTTACAATTTTGAACTATGGTGACTTTGTTTCCAAAATTTTATCTAGAGTTTATCTACTTATCCAACTAGTAATTACAGTCATCCAAATAGTAAATTATACTGTATACAACATTTAACAAATTTTGTGTTATGTTCAAAATTTCGTTTATGTATTTTTCAAGCACTTTTGGCACATGCATTCTTGTGGTATCAATAAATTATTTAGTGGAAAACCTTTTTATACTCTAAGTTTAATGGAAGAAGTATCTATAATCAATATTTTGTAGGTAAAATTACATTTTCTGTCTCCTTGCACAGTATTTACATGAATTTTATATACTTGATGATAAATGACATTAGTTCACATAATCCAAAATTTTGTACAATAAACTATTAAGTTTACACTTTTCAAACTTAGGATGTGTTGATGTATAAATAATGTAATTATGTAGGATAGATATGAAGTTTGGCACGTTCAACAATTTAAACACCTATTCCTTTGTGACAAACGAGTATAATGAAAGTAATTTGTTAAGCTTAGTTGTACACTGTTCGCTTTATAGAACTCATGTTGTTGATATTGTTGTTGCTTTTCATCCTATGGTATTATTATCTTTCTTTGGTCGTTGTTTTGTTTGAAGACTGTTTATTTATTTCTAACATTGACATCTCTTCAAAGAAACCTTTGCTAAATGGAATTAGTCGTAAAGTCTAATTAATTTCTTGCAAGATTGGAGACTCCCGCTTAAGTTCGATGGAAACTAGAATCGGATTAACAAGAGCATTGATTGTTGCAATAAATGCACAAGTGTATTAATTATAATGTATACATTTTTTTTGGTAACGTAGGAAGTGTATTCAAGGAACTCAATATCTATTTCGTTTACTAACGAGGGAAGATGACATGGTATGTTCATATTTGTAATTCTTTTATGATTTCTGGCAACGTTATATCATAATCTTGGCAAAGTTGTAAATGGATAATTTCGATGTGCATTCAATATTTTTATCTGCTTTGTTAGTACGAACATATATGGAGAATCGAAGGCGTACTACATGTTTAATTGATAAGGTTTTCCAATGTCTAATGTAAAAGATTTTCTTTAATTAATTTTTTCTTTCTTGGGTCACATTTTTTCTAGAATTCCAATTTTTGATTCTTTTCAGACTCTTTACATGCTTTTTTTTTTGTTGATACGTTGAATGTAATCTTCTTCTTTTTTTGTAGAGGGTAATTAATTTTATTATTATAAGAAAGTTTCAACCAGAGTATTGTAAAGTATTGTTCTAATAAAATATTACAAAAATGGTACCTCGTCACACAACATGTGACAACCAACAAAAATATAACAAGGATCTGAGTTTTAAAGTTAGTAAAGTACACTGAAAAGAACACAGTGAGATACCAAATCAATTAACCAAAAGTTAATCATGGCTCAGAATAATTGGAGTGTCGAAATCCATCTCACTTTGAGGAGCCAAAGTCTGCTCCACCTCTCTGCTCTGTTGGAATGCAGATATTGTCCTTAAATTCTCACTCTTTTCAAAACCTATAGCCAAAGAGTCTATCCAACAATGAAACAATGCAGAAATATCATTGATAATCATAAATGGAGTCCTGTGTAAACCCTGAAATATTCTATTGTTTCTCTCCTACCAAACAGTCCATAAAACAAGGCATGTCATATTTCCCGCTTTTTCAACCCAGCCTATTTCTCTTTCACACGGTAAGGTAGGACATGGAGGATAATAAATATGATTTGACTCGCCAATATTCACGAGGGATACAGAATGGCACTCGTCAGAATAAATCGTGGGAAAATTATGCCCCCACCCAAGAAAAACCTCATTATCAACGTTATAGTCATTGGAACACGAATAACTAGAGCCATGATTTAATTTTCTAGTGGGGTAGATAAATAATGCGTAATAGATGGAGGATAATAGGCAGTGTAATTCCACACTTGCAAAGGCTGTATGCGTGTCAGTGCATAGGGATTCCCGCCTCAGTCGGTTGCCTGAACAGGAGGTCCGACAAGAGCCTACCGTCCTGTCGGAGGTATAGGCCGGAGGAGTCGGAAGGGGTAAGAAACACCCTTCAGATACAATGGCAAAAATCTCCCCCATACCCAGACCACAGACATCATCACAAGCATAAATTAGAAATTTCCCGGGCAAATCACAAATATTATCAGTTCTAACATCATCGTCACAAGCAAGTCTGGAACCAGCCCTAACTTCTCTTGTATTTCTCCCAAGGTCTGAAGTAAGTGAAGCATATAATTTTTTGGATTTCTAATAGAGCAATCCGACACTATTTCATCAAACACATAATAGGATCGAAGATTTATAAATCGACCAGAAATGAGAACCTTATATCAAAAGATAGAGTCCACAGAGATATTAGGGTAAAATCTGTTAAGAGGCAGTAGTTTAGGGGAAGATACCGCAGAGATGTACATGTAAACAAATCTTCCCGAATCACTCCAGAAAATCACAAATCCAATCGACAAAGTGTCGAGAGAGCCAAAGAGGACAGACACAGAACTAACAGGCTCAGAGGAAGAGATTACCTCGCCGGAGCCATTTACCTGGCCGTCGCAGTGCCTTCTGGAGCGATCTTGCTGTCCGAAACCCGCCCCGGCGAGATGACCGCTGCCCATCTCCGCCGACGTGTGGCGATCCACCCCCCTGCAGACCTCCGTGTCGGCCAGCATCCGGAGATCGGTGGTTGGAACAAGACGTTCCTCTGTCCGGAGGCTGGAACAAGATGTTCCCCTGCCCCCACCCCATCCAGAGACGAAGAGCGGCTAGGAGCTGTGGAAGTGGATGCCGCGCACGGGCCCGTCGTGCTCGTCAAAGCGGTCGATGAGGGTCTCGTCAGCATCTACGCCCAGATCTGTGCGATCCGCGGGAGGCGGGGGTGGTGGTGGAATGTAATCTTTCAACTAGTGTCCTGAAACATTGGGAAAGAGGTTGGAGGTGGTTATTCAGTCAAGTAGTATGTGCATAGTAAAATGATTATCTATTAACATAGTAGAATGACTATATATGTATACATGTACATACATATCATTGAATTACAATTCAATGGATGAAGAATTATACAATTAGCGACATATTGTTTTCTCATTTATCTAGACTTGCTATTACTTACTCTCATAGGATGCATCAACTGTCAAAAAATTGAATACTATCGTGCAACGCATGGGTCCATTGCTAGTTACACATGTTCCATGTTTCATTCAATCATGTCTCTCCAAAATCAACCACTGATACAAACTTTTGAAAATGATTGTGGGACTTTAGATACAAATGTATAATGTCAGAATCTCCCATCAAAATTTAAATTATGATTGTATTTAGTTTAGATTCTGGCTTGTAAGTTTTCTATAAAATTTGACTTCTGTCTTAAGATCAGTAGCTTACCTACTTGAACTTTGGACTTCTTTTAAATTTATATTAACATAAACTATGACAACTCCCATACATAAATTGATTATATTTTTTCATCTCGTTGATATACTAGCTGAAAAACGATTCATGTCTACTAGGATTTGAAGCAAGCACAACCTATGATCTAGACGTCGGTAAGAACCAGATGACTAATGTCAGAATTTTTCATTCTAGAAACAGTTCTAACAATACGCAATAAATTAGAACCAATTATTAGAGTCGTGTTTAATCATCCGATACTCCTTGCCGAGTCCAAGGTTCCGTTCTTACATGTCCATTAAGATCTAACGTGGCCGGGCCAGAGCGATCGGTCGGTCCAGGAGCCCATTACGCTTGCAGCCCCTGAGCCACTAGGATCCACGATGGCGTGGCCGTCTCCCTCACCAACAAGAAAACCCAAACCTCGAATCCCTATTGACACAACTTGCCCCTTTTTCCCCCTAAATCAACAGAACCACCCCACGCACGAAATGAGTACATTCCCAATCGAGATTCTACAAATGGCAGCGTTGTAATTATAATCCAAATTCTCGGTAAACGACGACCCTACCCGCCATCTTCTTTGTTATTCGATTCGTCCTCGTCGTTGGTAAGTGGCGAAATAAATATATTTCCCCCTGCGATCGCGAGGAGGAGGAAGGGGAGAGTGGGATTCTGTTGCTGCTGTTCTTCTCTGGTGGCGAGAGATGTGGAGGTCATCTTTGTCTCGGGGCCTTGGCCTTTGCTACGGCGCAGCGACGAACAAAGGATCCGTTGCCGGGATCGATCGTTCCAAACAATTCCTTCCTAGATGCCTCTCCACCGGATCCGTACGATTCCGTTCACCTGCTAGTTCGTGGTTTCTTTGTTATTAGTCTTTTTTCTTTCTTTTTTTTCCATTTTGATCTGTTAGTTTCGGTGCTTTATTTTGCTCTGCTACTTGAGTTCGTTTCTTAAACCTTTTTCCATTCCTTTTATAGCTTTCTCCATTGATTTTTTTTGGGTTCTTCATCGCCTGCTTTTGAGGACATGATGTCCCAAATTTGTATTTCTTTACCGGAATATGTTTGGAAAATTTGATTACTGCGTCGTTTATTCTAGCTTTGGCGTTTTAACATTTCTCTCCTGAACATTTTCGTTCTGTTCTTCATTGCCTGCTTTTGAGTCCGAGGTTTTAAATTTTGCATAATTTTGTCTTTCGGGACGCATTTAGTAAATCAGTCGGTCGAGCCATATCCCATAGCTTTTCTTTTCTGTGTCTGTAGCTTCAAAATGCATTTAGAAAATCAGTAGGTTGGAATGTGTTTAATTTTTATTTTTTCAGTCAATAATAATAGTAGCTGCAGTGTTAATTAGGTTGGTTATGTTTTTTGCAGGTTGGGTCGTACACTGTTGTTGATCACACTTACGATGCTGTTGTCGTGGGAGCAGGTGGTGCAGGGCTGAGAGCGGCAATTGGACTATCGGAGCATGGGTTTAACACTGCCTGCATTACTAAGCTCTTTCCTACTAGGTCTCATACGGTTGCAGCTCAGGTACTCAGTTGTCTAAAGCAAAGGCATATCTGTAACGAGGACACTTGCCTTTCCTCCTAGAATCTATCCGATTCAAAATTACAACCCCTAGGACAAACTTCATTTTCTGATAGACAAGTATAAAATTGTCTTAATTGCTTCCCAGATCACTAGTTTTTGGATTAATAGGTGTATGGACATCTGTTAATTGCATATATGCTAGATTAGTGTTTTGGGGCCAATGATAAGGATGAACAGTGAATGCCGTATTATTGTTTATTAGTATTTTTCAGGACGTATAGGAGATTGCTTGAGTATCTTCATGATTGTTGATTACCTAACTTCATCCAATGACAAGTATTCTGTCATTCATTCTTAACTTTCCTTGTGATTAATTTTACTGGTAGATCATTTGCAGGGTGGAATAAATGCAGCTTTAGGAAATATGAGCGAGGATGACTGGAGATGGCACATGTACGATACAGTTAAAGGAAGTGATTGGTTAGGTAAATTTTACGGCCATTATGGATTATTTTCTCTGGTATTTTACCTCTGTCAAATTACAATTGTGTGTTATTTCCATTGATATATTTCACGATGATCTGATTTTATCTACATTGAATCTTAAGGTATTCACCTTAGTTAACTACAAAAATTCTGTTTCAGGTGACCAAGATGCTATTCAATATATGTGCAGGGAGGCTCCACAAGCTGTCATTGAGCTTGAAAACTATGGACTACCATTTTCTCGAACCGAAGAAGGAAAAATCTATCAGCGGGCATTTGGTGGCCAAAGTTTGGACTTCGGAAAAGGTATGATATTTCATATTCCTATAAGTGCCTATCTTGTATGTGGCATTCTCTGTTTTTTCCCCTAACTTAATGTTTTATGAAATCCAACATAGGTGGGCAGGCCTATCGCTGTGCCTGTGCTGCAGATAGAACTGGACATGCATTGCTTCACACACTCTATGGTCAAGCAATGAAACATAATACCCAGTTCTTTGTTGAATATTTTGCACTTGATCTTCTTATGGATAATAATGGTGAGCTCATCAATGCTAGTAAATAGTTCATGAGTTTGTCTTACCTTGGTAAATTTTTTATCGATACCATAAGTGCTTTATCTTATATGGATAATAGATATTGAAGATTTTATTTTATTTATCACAAAGTTAAGTTGGTTTCTATTGGTTATTTCCTGCTTACCAATTTATTGGATTGGTACCTAAGCAACTCATCAATGTCAAGCATTTCTTATTGAATATCCATGTCTATTTTGGTGCCAAGATGAATCTTTTTTGGCAGTATGAGCATATTTTACGTTTAAGCCCATATACATGGACTATGAAGATCAATGGAGTTTCTGGTGTGTGGAGTTGGAAGAATTGGTCAAAGCCAGTTTGTGCTATGCACGTGGCTTCGATGATTTTGGAATTTAACTCAAAATGTTAAATTCCAAAATGTTGCCAGGATTAACTCAAAATTCCCATTCTCTCCTCAAGTCATACTTTCTCCACGAAGTACAAGTTCAATTTCCATTTTTCTATAAAAGAGGTTTTATCTTTCTGTATATTTTGGTCCCTTCTGACTATCTTGATCCGTAAAAGCTGGCTATGCATCCATGCATCTGTTATCCACAAAAGTAATGAATGATATTGATCCAGGAGCATTTTGCTCTTTAATGCATCCTACCACATTGGACAATGTTGATCCTTAAATCCCTTGTTGATAAAATTTATACCAGAAAGTGACTGTCCCTATCTCACTAGAATATCAGAAGTAGCTTTCTGAGAATCTTATATTCTTTGCTTACCTCATTCAGGGACTTGCCAGGGTGTTATTGCACTCAATATGGAGGATGGAACTCTTCATCGGTTCCAAGCTGCTTCTACCATTTTGGCCACAGGGGTAAAAATGCACTTTGTTGACTTGTAATACATGAGATGACTTGCTCTCATTTCTACATGTATTGTCTGAAAAGTTTTAGTCATGCATCAGGGTTATGGTAGAGCATACTTCTCTGCCACCTCAGCTCATACATGTACTGGCGATGGCAATGCCATGGCTGCCCGTGCTGGTGTACCTCTTCAGGTTTGTATTGTTTTCCATGGATTGATGAAGCTTCTCCACGGAGCTAACTGCCCTGTTGCTGAATCATACTTTCAGGATCTTGAGTTTGTACAGTTTCACCCCACAGGCATCTATGGTGCTGGGTGCCTAATTACTGAAGGTTGATACATCTTTCCCTGGTTTTTTTTTGTTTTATATTTTGTAGAGAAAACTGCATAATCATCTAGGGCTCTAGGCTCAAAACTCCTACCAGAGGGACAAAATATATTAGATGCATATTCTTAATTTGTTTACTAGTATTGATGGCATTAATGCAACTTGTAGGATCTCGTGGTGAAGGTGGTATTCTTCGAAACAGTGAAGGTGAGCGGTTTATGGAACGATATGCTCCAACAGCAAAAGACCTTGCATCAAGGGATGTTGTCTCGAGATCTATGACTATGGAAATACGAGAAGGTCGTGGTGTAGGTATGAACTGTGCCTTTGAAAAATTTCTGGCTTCTTGATGGTGGTGATGTTTGATCTTGGATATGCTTTCCCTCTCCTAATATGTACCACCTTAACTTCTTTACATTATCTTTCTTTGCAGGACCACTAAAGGATCACATTTATCTTCATCTTAATCATTTGCCTCCTGATGTCCTCAAAGAGAGGCTTCCAGGCATATCTGAAACTGCAGCCATATTTGCGGGTGTTGATGTTACCAAGGAGCCTATCCCTGTTTTACCTACTGTGCACTACAACATGGGTGGTATTCCTACAAACCACCATGGGGAGGTATTGTAACTTCTGATTGTTGAATTAATGTGGTCAAATAATTTAAAATAATTGTCTAGTTTTTCCTCCACAGGTTGTCCATATTAAGGGTGATGACTCAGATGCAGTAGTCCCTGGACTAATGGCTGCCGGGGAGGCTGCTTGTGCTTCTGTTCATGGTTCTAATCGCCTTGGTGCAAATTCTCTTCTTGATATTGTAGTTTTTGGTCGAGCTTGTGCAAACAGAATTGCTGAGATTCGTAAGCCAGGTGTGTATTCCATATGCACTTGGTCCAGGCTGTTTTTCCTGTTCATCAATTTAAGAAATCAAAAACATGCCTTCCATATGCAAACCAGTGAATTTATTTCAATGTTGTAGGAGAGAGTCAAAAACCACTTGGAAAAGATGCTGGAGAGAGAACCATTGGATGGCTTGATAATTTGAGGAACTCAAATGGTTCCCTTCCAACTTCAACAATCCGACATGATATGCAACGGGTGATGCAAACTAATGCAGCAGTATTTCGCACCCAAGAAACATTGGAAGAAGGTAAGTAAATAAAACTATCATGATTCATCTTTCCATTCTGTTTCCAGCTTATTGTATGGTGCAAGGAATTTTCATGGCTACAATGACTTCCTTATTGTTTACAAGAGCACAGCTGCATCTGTCCTAAATCCCCAATAAATCTGGAAAATATTGTTTTCGTGATGTGTCTAATTTTCTATAGGGTGTAGTCTAATTGACAAGGTATGGGAGAGTTTTCATGACGTCAAGATCCAGGATCGGAGTCTGATATGGTAATTATTCTGTGTATTCATGGCAAATTTTTTATCATGAAAATGGACTCAGCGCTTAATGTAAACTATTTTGATAGGAACTCTGACTTGATAGAGACTTTTGAGCTTGAAAACCTCCTGATAAATGCTTGTGTAACTATGCACTCTGCTGAGGCACGGAAGGAGAGTAGAGGAGCTCATGCTCGTGAAGACTTTACGGTCAGATCAATGCCAATATTCAGTTTGTTTTTATTACGTTTGACATGTTTCATTGACTTAAATTATTATGGTCTCTATTTGCAGAAAAGAGATGATGGAAACTGGATGAAGCACACCCTGGGGTTAGTTTTACTTGACCTCGTTTGTCAAATAAACAAATATTTCAAAGTTTTGTATATACAACTTAAGCTAGTGTTTCCTTCCCTCCATCCAATTTCAATGAGATTGTGTTGCGATCAATTGATGTAATTAGATTTGAAGAATCAACCATTTTGTGAAAGCAATTACTTTATATGGAGTTGCCCTGCATAAGTAGATTGAGTATACCCGTAAAAATACTGCTCAGAAGAAAAGTTTACCTGTCAAAATTTCTAATAATCCTGTTATTAGTATGATCCTCTACTTGGGATTGTGGGGAAAATGACGTTCTCTGGCTAAAGTTTTTGTTACAAAATGGCTTGATGCCCGTTATGTTGCCATACAGGTATTGGGAAAATGAGAAGGTTCGGCTTGCGTACAGGCCTGTGCATATGAACACACTGGATGACGAAGTGGATTCCTTCCCGCCGAAAGCCCGCGTTTATTGAATGAATACCTTTCATTCCGACCTCATGCCGGAAACATACGTGATTGCTAGATTAAATTCAAATAAAGCTGTGGCAGCGCACCTCCATTCTCTTTGCAAAAGAGGAATGTGTAGCCTAAGTTGGAAATAATATCGCTGTGGAAGTGGCGGCGCTGATTTGTATGTTTATTGCGTCAACATTGGAAATAATATCAAAACCTTGTAAAACATACTGTTTTGTTTTTTACTTTATAAGCATATCCCCAATCATAAGTGCGTTAACCTTGCGGTCATCCGCATGTGTCTCAGCTCTGTATAAGGTAAAACCAGTACTTGCGCTGGTTCTTCTTTGACAGGTTTTGTTAACAGACTTTTTTTTTTATATTATTGAAAGGTGGTACCAACAGACTTGTAAATACTAAAGATTTCCAGCAGTGCGACGATGACCGATATCCTATGTGTGTGGGCCATATCCTGTTTTCGATTCTACGTTGTGGGACCAACTTACAGCTTCTGTCACGCTGTAAGGAGATGCTGCCGTAAACACGTCAGCACTGTATGAAAATCCAAAAACGAAGTGTTCTGAGGATGTTGTAGATTTTTGTCAGATGGTTGCTGACTGCGGTTTGGTGGTTCAGCATGTTGAGAAGTAGACCGATCATACAGACATACATCGTACAGACTACACAAGGTGAAGAAAATGTACATGATATCCACAGCATGCAGCAGAATTGGGAGTTATGTTATTAAACCTTGCCTCGATGAGGGACAACAAATTTGATCTACAGTCTGGCAGATAAAGGAATACAAATACGTGAGCACCTAAAAAAAAAAAACACAGTAACAGAAAAGCATGGGTGTTCCTAGCTCTTCTTGCTTTTCTTTCCCTATCCCAACTCTGAGCTATCTAAATGGAATCAAAGAAATCCCAGTCCATGCCCTCGATCAGCCTCCAGTCGTCGTCATCGTCTCCGTCCCGACCATGGTCACCGGAAGACGAGCTGTCATGTGAGCCATCCACCGGCCTCTCCGACGAGCTCTCCCCGACTGTGGCCACCGCTGCATGGCTCCTCGTCACTCCATCAGCTCCACTACTGCTCGTCAATGGAGGCGGTCTACGATCGAACGCCCGCCGGCATCCGGATTTGATGTAGACTCGGCACAAGCTGAAGTCATTACAGAGCTGCATGGCAAATCAACAAAGACCAACCAACTCCACAACGTCAAGGCTAATCAAATTGGAATTCTGAAAGTTAATAAAGATCGAAACTTTCTACAGTCTAAATGTGCTAAATTAAGACTCAAGTTTAGTGTTTACTGTTGGTTGAGTTGCTGCAGCAGTTGTTGCAGTATCACCCTGCTCAATCCGGAGAGCCTTGTACTCGTTCATCTTCCACTTGGTCTTGAATCCGTGAGGAGCCCTCCCCTCGTAGAAAACCATGGTCTTCTTCACACCAATGGCAATGGCGCTGCTGCTGCTGCTGCTGCTGCTGCTACTAGAGTAAACAGGAGCTGGAGAACCAGTGGCCTTCCAATACCCGGATGCTGTGGTCCGAGTGGGCCGGCCACCCTGCGCTTCCCTCATCTGTCTTGGGCAGAAGAAGAACCACTGCTCCGAGTCCCATATGCATGGCTCTCCTGACATCTCTGTCATCATGCGCACAACACGTACGTTATACCTCTATCAGGCAAGCTATCGAATCGAAAATCAACATTCGAACGTGAGATCGAAGAGGCTAACGACTAACGAGGGAGCTGTGATGGCTCGAAGCTGTAGACGTCAACGACTGGAATGACACGTTCCATGTCCTTCCTCTTGTTCTCCAGCTTGTTGCGCAGGTAGAAACCCACCAGCTCCTCCTCCGTCGGGTAGAACCGGAAACCACGAGCTATGCTGTTGTTGGCCATCGTGACGATCACTTCTGCTGCTTCTTCTTCTCCTGTGTATGTTACTACTCGTGTTCTTTGTTGCGATTCATGTGTAGGTACCCTTTGGTATTTATGATATCGCGTGCTTGGTTTTCTAGCGCGTTATTTGGTTCTTGTTGGGAAACGGTAGTTGGTGCTGACTGCTGAAATTAGTGGCGTGTGGAAAATACAGCTGGCAGAGTGTACGGGCCATGTAGATTGGGCATGTCCAACAAAATTCCCTCTGGAATGCAGACTTGGTCCTTGTCCGTGCCGTGAACTTGTGTCGTATTAATGTTGCCTAGTCTTCGCACATGCCACTTATTTTATAAAAGTTGGTCGTGTAACGTCTGGATTGCGAGGAACAAATGCGATGGAATCCCGCACTTGCATACTGTGCATGTCCCCGACGTCCACCTACACATCCAATCTTTTAATTTTTATTTTAATAGGTAGATTGATAACACGACACGATATAATCGTATTTGAGTTTACTCTTATCATGTCTCGTGTACTTATCGTGTCTATCCGGTAGACACGATTATTAAACGAGTTATTTTCGTGTCTAAGATAAAAAACCTGATAATTACACGTTACCTAATCATGTATATAGATTATAACTTCCACTATTTTGAATAGTGAATGTCTATGATATATTGTAGACTTATAATATTAACATATGGAACAATGGAACTTGTGAAATATTGTTGAATGTTTGGTTTCATGATTTTTTGATTTATCTACGTGTATAAAACGTGTAAATGTTAAACATATACTAAACGTGTAATCTTGTATTAAATGTGTAATCATGTAATAAACGTGTACTCGTGTCAATCAGATCATTATCGTATCAAAACGACACGATTCACTTAAACATGTACTTAAAAGGTCATGTCGTGTATACACGCTAACAGACAATTCGTGTTTGGGTTCAATATTAGGTATAAGATAATTAAATGGATCGTGTTTGGGTTTAACATATATATATAGTATACACATTTATACACGACACGATAGGTACACGACATGATCCATTTGACTGGTCTAATTGCAGTGCATGAGCCTCCATTTGGATTGGGGCTAACACCTAGGATAAGAAAGTACAAAGTATGGATAACTCTTGCTTGTTTTCAAGTTAAGTAGGATTAGTTATTCAAATTTTGATGGGGTTAACCCCAAAATAGTTAAACTAGAGCAGGGGCTGGAATAAGATTAACTCCGATTTAACCTCAATTTATCCCGTCGTAAGTGTATCCTTACTATATGACCATGATCTCTCCTTTTAATTACGGAAAAAAATCTCATGAGTTCCTTTTTTATCTCTTTCCCTTTTATCGGACAAATAAAAAACTCCATTCACCATGTTTTTTTCCTTCATATTAATTAATTTATTTTTGAGTAAAATGGGGTTAAATTATTTTAATGTTTTAAAATTTGATTGTGTGACATATTATAGTATTAGGTTGTATTTAAATTAAGTGAAATTGGATATAGAGATGTGTTGAGTTATAATAGAAATATTTTAATTTATTACTGTTTGTATTTAAATTTCAATCCAATTAGTTTCTTTATTTAAATATGAAAATTTGGAATTAATTATATTTAAATTATAAAAGCAAATTATCTTATTGATTTTGAGATTCATTAATGGTAATAAACTAGCCCTTTATACATATGACTTAAGGGATGTTAGTTTATTAGAAACAACCCTAGGAATTTTAGAGAGATGGAAGAGAAAGGGAGCATAAGATTCAACGAAGATGTAAAGTGCATAAAACAGAGATTTGTTGTCTTCAGGGAGCGACCTTATTTTCCTTACGAGACACAATGCTTATATACATTAACTTGTTGCATCATTCATAATTTTATCAGAAGAACTCAAGGTGATGATTACTATTTCAATTGTTTTTTTGTAAATGGTAATATATTGATTAAACTGAAATACAATCACACCAAGTCAAAAAATCACAGCAGAGTATTGTTCATCAAAATACTGACTTGGTGGAACAAAAATATAGACCCCAAAAGGAATCACAGCCAACATCAGGCTAAAACAGAGTGTTCAAAATGTATGAAATTGTAAAGTTCGGTTAGCAAAATATTAATCAAAAGATGGGATTTCATCCCTTGAAGTCAGGAGGGGCTGATTGGTATCCGGTTGCCTGTTAATTTGGGGAGCATGAGTTGCATGCTCCATATCCCATTTATATTCCAAGGCTGATATTACACGAAGATCCTCTTCATTTTCAAATCCTTTACCCAAGTATTTAATGTAGCAATGACAAACATATAAAATTTCGTTAATAATAAGATAAGGAGATTTACATATGTCCCTAAAAATTCTGTTATTCCGTTTCTTCCAAATAGACTACAGAATCGTCTAAATCAAAGTATGTCTGCCTTTAAAGGAGAATTCAAATATTAGGGGAATAATGAATGAAAATAAGTCAGTAATAGACCTTATAGCAGGGTATAGAGGACCCTGAATAAAAGCCTTCCATATAGTTGTAGTGAAGGGACAGGTGAGGAATAAATGATTAGTTGTTTCCTCATAACCTGTACAAAAGATACATATTTTAGAGCCATTCCAATCCTTTTTGCGTAGGTTGACTTTAGTCAAAACCATATTGAGTAAAACTAACCATGAAAATAGTTTAACCTTTAAAGGGACCCAGCTGAGCTAAATATGATCGTGAAATTGAAATCTAAGTCCACCATCGTTTATAACATTGTAGGTGGAATTGACAGTATAACAGTTTTTAGTGGGAGTCCACTCCAAAGTGTCCTCTTCAGGACGAAGCATTATATTGTTTAGAATATCTGTAAGTATGTCGGCCTGATTTTGTATATTGACTATGTTGTCATGTGATGTAGGACTAGTAAATAAATTAGCAAAGTCTGCTCTGTAAGTTTCAATTGTTTTTACAATTGAGGCCTTTTTAAATTTAGCCAACTTAAAAATATACGGGAGAATATTCTTTAGTTTTTCCCCACACCACCATCTATTTTCCCAGAAAATAGTGTTTTTACCATTATTTATTTGAAAAGTAGTGAAATTATTGAATAAATTGAAACAACCCTTTATTTCCTGCTAGATTGGAGAAGCTCTTCCAGTTGATGTATTTAGAAGTGTTCCTAGCCATGATCTAGAAAAATATCTAGCTTTTAAAATTTCTTTCCACTTAAGAGAGTGAGAGTTAGAAAATAGCTGCCATAGCAGCTTACCTTTCAAAGCTATGTTAAAACTTTTAATGTTTATGATTTCCATCCATTATGCACTTTTGCTTTGCACAATGTTGCCCATTTAACCAAATGGTAAGTAGAGGAAGAAGAAGAATAGGATTTCTAAAGGAATTTACACCTTATTTTGTCAATTGCTTTCTCCACCTTAGCTGGCAGGTGAAGAACAGATAGGTAATAAGTAGGAATGACTGAGAGGACAGAATTTACCAAGGTAAGTCTACCACCTAAATATAATTGCTTGGCCTTCCAAAGAGAGAGTTTTTTTGATAGTTTTTCGATAACTGGTGACCAATCTGCTGTATTTGCCCTCCTGAAATGTAGGGGTAAACCCAGATAGCTGATAGGAAGATGAGATGTAGAACAACCAAGGATATGGGAAGATCTAATGGTGCAGTCATCAGGAATCCCAATACCACTGAGAGAAGATTTCTGAAAATTTATTTTAAATCCAGAACAAGTTTGAAAGCAACATAGAATCCTCTTAATGTTAACTATATTTTTCTCAGTAGCTGATAGAAATAATATAGTGTCATCTGCGTATTGTATATTAACTATGTGTGGTTCACTATTAGGCAGCTGAATGTCTGAAATCAAATTACTTTCCACAACAAGCGATAACATCCTATTAAGGATGTTAGTAACGACGATAAAGAGTAGGGGTGATAATGGGTCTCCTTGTCTTAATCTATTGGAAGCTTTAAAAAATCCTTTGGGAGAACCATTAATTAAAATAGAAAATTTAACATGGGATATGCACATCCTGATCCAATTTGTCCATTTGGAGCCACAACCCAGACCTGATAGAGAATCCAATAAAAAGTCCCAGTTAACATTATCAAATACTTTCTCAAAGTCCAATTTTAGCACATACCCAGGAATACCCGCCACCTTCATATAGTGTAGTGTTTCTTGGGCCACCAAGAAACAATCTCCTATATATCTTACCGGTATAAAGGCACATTGAGAATTATCTATAACTTTATCAATAACAGGAGAAAATCTTGAAGCCAGAGTCTTGGTGATGATTTTGTACAGGCTATTAACTAGACTGATAGGTCTGAAGTCTCTGATACATTGTGCACCTTCCAATTTAGGGATAAGGGAGATAAAGGTTTATTGATGGGTTCTAGAAAATCAGTATCTGTGGAAGCATGTAGATTGTTGAATACCTCAAGTACATCTGATTTTAACGAATTCCATAACTGATGGAAAAAACACAGAGAAAATTCATTAGGGCCAGGGGCCTTATCTCTAGGCAGTAGCTTAACATTTTTGTAAATTTCTTCTAGAAAGAAGACTTCTTCCAAGGTCTCTGGGTTTTGTATTTTGTTAGGAATTAATATGTCCCAGTTCAGAGTTGGAATATATCCTTTAGGATTGTTGAATAGTCTTAAAAAGTATTCCTCCACTTCCTTAGATATTATAGTGGGAGAATAGGTAAAGTTGTTCCTAATCTTCAGGGAGTGGATGGCATTTTTTCTCCTCCTACACTTAACTATGTTATAAAAGAAGGATGTGTTTAAATCCCCTTCTTTAAGCCATTGAATTCTGGATATGATCAGAAGTCACCCTAGTATTGCCTAGACAATAAGAGTTGGAGAATCTACCTGCCCAATTTGGTGATAAGAGGAATCTATCAAGCCTGACCATAGTGGATTGGGATTGCATGTTAGACCAAGTGTATTTAAAATTACCTGGAGATAAATCCACTAGAAAGTTACTCTCTATAAAGGCATTGAAAAGTTTCATATCTAATGTTGTAGAACATCTATTAGAATGTTCCTGGGAATATCTAATCAAATTAAAATCTCCCCCAATGACCCACTTGGTATTCACCTTTTTGCTAAGGGAATGTAGTTCTTCTATAAAGTCAGCTTTAAATCTATGATCACAAGGACCATAGACACCTGTGAGCCACCAATCGAACCCATATGAATGATTTCTAAAGTTTAGGGACAGATTGTATGAAGCAGATATTGTATTCACCAATGTTATATCTCTATCATCCCAGCCAATTAGAATTCCTCCTGAGGCACCTATTGATGGAATGAAAGATTACTGATTTAAAAGTCTAGCTCCCAGGGTTTTGAAAATAGTGGGAGAAAAATTCTCTAATTTAGTTTCACTAATTATTAAAATGTCACATTTATTGGTTCTAACTAAATTGTTAATAGCTCTTTTTTTCCCTCTGGAACCCAACCCTCTAATGTTCCAAGCTGAAATGATCATAAATATTGGGAGGAGGGAGAAAGAGAAGCTAGGTTCTCAACCAAAGTGGCATTATCCTTTACATTGATACTACGTAGACCTTGATCATATCTAACTGAATCAAGGAATTTCTTGGCCTCTATAGAGTTAGACAGTACTATGCCAAATTTCTCGCAAAACTAATGAATTCATATGACTCCCAAGTGAGTGCATCATGCAACAAATGATTAGCAATCTCACCAGAATTTGAACTATCACAACCAGTATGAGCTGAGGCACATTGATCAGGATTTAAATCTACATTCAAAGGAATAGAATTTACAGAGGAAGAATCACTTGTACCTGGGGCATGTAGAGGAGTGGAGGGATGGGTCTCAGAGGCAATTTCTGAAGGCCCAGCCATGTCGTCCTTCTTCAGGTAGTCGTAGACAACAAGCACCTTTTTAAATTTAGTTAGAGGTAAATTTCTTGCTTTGATTTCAGTTTCTACAAATTTTGATGCTTCTGCCACAGTAGGTCTGGCCCCGGCAATAGTACCAAAGTCATGTTCAGCACCAGAATCAGGAGAAGGAGTTGGCAAGATGCCCACATAGTTTACGGAGGGAGGAATGGTGGGACTGATGGGTCTGGTCCAAACGTTCTTACCACCCCTAGAAGATTTGTTACTCTTACCACCTCGCCATCCCCTATTATGCTTGAAAGGCTTGTGAGTAGGATGGAGACCACTAGAACCAGATGAGGATGGTATGGTCTTGGAAGGCCAAGCAAGGAGAGAGCTTGTGGTGGGGTTGGGAAGAGAGGAGCTAGAAGGACAGATGTCCCAACTACGTCTGAATCGAATAGGGTATACCAAATTACCAAAAGCAAAGAAACGATAGTCAGGGATGTCTTTCCTTGAATGGACTCTAATTCGAACCCTAGAATACCCTAAAGATTTTACGAAATCCATAGAGAGGTCCACTTCCAACAACTCAGCAAAACTAGAGATCATATGGTGAAAAATATCGACATTCCAAAGATAGTAAGGAATACCTTCTAACCTAATCCACACCCCTTCTTCCGTTAGAGTATGAACAACATTGGAGTTGGGGGACCAGGGGATGAAGGAGGCTGAGATCATTTGTAAGGAGGCTCCATACATGCTTAGATACTCGTTTCTAACTTTGGTTGAAGAGATGACCAGTAGAAATTTTCCAGGAGAGAAGGCTTGAACCTCTACTTCCGAAGTGCAAGGCTAGCATGTCTTGATGTGATCAGCTAAATTTTTTTTTGTTAGTTGGGAAGAATGAGAGGTGACTATAGCACTCCTTGATAGAACTAAGAAGCGATCACACACTGCTTCAGAAGGGGATAGAATTGTGGGATAGAGAGTGGTAAGACCAGCCATTTCGTCAGATTGCCTGATAGGGGGTTGAGTGGCCTGAAAATATTTACAAATCACTACAGAATGAGTGGGAGCTTTACATTTATAACAACTTCCAGCAAATTTACAACGCTTTTTTTGATGACACCGAAGATCACAACTAAAACACCTCCCAGTAGAGTGATAGAAAATTACCTGAGGGGAGTCGGACCTCTTCCTTGATACCACCTTCCAACCTTCTGTAGAGATAGAGGAGTAATAGTTTTCGCGAGAGGCTCCAAGCTTGGAGAAGTGAATGGGGGATTTTGTAGGGGAGGAAAGGGGAGCAAATCGGTTGCCTGCTCCAGAATAGCTTATCTCGCAAGGAAGAGGGGGGGGGGGGGGAATTACTATGAAGATATCCACTGTCAGAGAATACCTCTGTGTCAGAGATATGGTTTGATATTCACGATATAGACTCAAGTAAAGAGAAGCAGGAGTCAGGTGTCCCAGAATTTGGACCGTCAGAATTGAAGTTGCGTGGTGCGAAAGTAAGACAAGAGAGAGGAGAAGTCTCTTTTTCTGACAAGATCAAATTGTCAAAGATATGGGAGACGATCATGGGAGAAGATGAAGCATTTTTGTTTGCCAACCTATCAATCTTTAATGCAAGACAGTGAATCGGCGAAGAGTCCGCCCGGTTCTGTCCCAATATCTAGTTCGCGTTTGTTTCTAGACCAAAATAATTGTCACTAATAAGCCCACACCCGTAATTATTATTCATTAAGCACCCATTAGAGCCGCTAAACAGATTATAAGACACTAGATTAGGTGGAAAATATGAGGAATAATTCCACACATTTAGCGAGGCATCGATGGATGTGACAAACTCGTAATTATGATTTTGGGAACAAACCCGAAATGAGCCGTCTTCTTCGATGATCCTGTGACTTCCGATCGGCGGAAGAAAGCCCTATCAGGGCCATTTGGGGGGAGAACAGGGTCAGCTGAGGATAGAGGCCACTGTTTCCGAGCAGGTGATTGCTCCTCAAACCAGACAGATCGTCGATCCGTCCCAAAATCCCCAAACACAAAACATCTCCGCACCGAAGCTGGAGAGACGACAATAGGGTTTAAACAAGGCTCATCATAAAAAGATATAGCAAAATAGTGGATCTCATTACTAACTGAGTAAACAATCAGATCCAAAGACAGATAACAGTGAACAAGAGAATGAAACCAACAAAATGATGTCTCCTTAATACGAAAGAAATCTTCCACAATCACATCGATTTTAATTTCGGGGGAAGAAAATATGTATGACTATCAAGATGTATAGCATGTAAAGTACCAGATCTAAGATGGAGTGCAACAAATCACCCTAAAAGGGACGGAACCCTTCGAGAAGACTGGGATCCTGGTCTTGACGGCCAATCAAGAGTCAGATCAGCCTGGGGGGCCAGCCAGAGCCCCGAAGAAGAACAAGGGGAAGTGAGTGTCTTCCCGGAAATACTTACTTGTATAGGGGAGCTAGGTTTGTCGGAACAACGACGATTCTTGCCAAGCTGCTCCACCGGAGGATTGTCGTCTTCTAGAAGACGCACCTTAAAGGCACCCCAGTCGAAACCAGTGGCAAGTTGAAGCAGATCGCGAGAGCGGGAGCGGTGCCGTCGGTTAGGGTGTTTTTTCAGAGGGAGTTTGCGTCGCCGACTCATAGCCGACTCATAGCGCCGACTCATAGTCGAAACCAGTGGCGAGTTACTATTGTTGTTACTATTTCAATTGTGAAATTAATCGAGATATATGCACACTTATTCTGATTCAAATGTTGACGTTAATGTATTTGTCCCATTAGTAGAACAAATTGCTAGTGATATACTTTGTAGAACCAAATGCCAACAACTTTGGTACGATTGATAAAACTAATGTCAAGAAACTAATTTTTATTGTAATTGTGGAGTAAGTGAAACTTTATCATAATTTATCTGATTTATTGTTTAAATTTGCTTCCAATGTATGAAGTTTAATATTTGAGTATGAAGAACTTTTTTAAAATTAAATTATTTGTACGATTCAATTGTTCTTAATAATATAATTTCTGTAAAGTTTTTTTATGTATGTTAATATTTACTTTATTGTGATATTTATTGTTAAAGTTATGTTAAGGGTAGTTTTGTCATTTCAAGGGAAATTATTATGATTATCCATTGTTACCCATAATGAGCCAAATAAGAAAAAATGTTATCCATGATAGGATAATTATTTTTGAACCAAATAACTTTCAAGATTAAAATAGTTTAACCCCATTTGAGGGTTAGTTATTTTTTAGAGTTTATCCACAATCCAAACAAGGGTGAAACTGTGAAAGGTTTAGTTGCAACTACATGACATAGGATAATAAACAAAAGAGTACAACTCTAAGCAGAAGAAGAACAAATAATAGACAAAGAGCTAAACACCACCTCACATTGAGGCCATGAATTGTTTTCATAGTTTTATTAGAACTTGGTAGTTTTGTCTAAAGATAAAAATAGAGTTCTTTATGTATATATCCCTAGAAGCTACTTGGCCGTGTTTGGATATTATTTTGGGAATGCAAAATATCTAAGAATCGGATAATAGCCAAAATCATGAACAAATGTATGTTGACATGACATATTCTTCATAGGATATGAGGCAAATAGTATGTGCATTCATAGATTTTTTTTTTTCAGATTATGAAAGAATCCAACTTTTGGATGATTATAGGAGAATCCAATACATCTTTCTGTAAACTTCATGTATTATTCTTTATTTTTGTTATTTTTTATTGTCACATATTTATGATATTGTCATCCAATATCCACCACTATCCACCCTCATTACAAGATCTAGTGGGAGAATACACCATATTATGATGGATTCTTTGTATTTGCTATGAATAAATAATATTACAAATGTACTCCAGTATTATTATACTATTTACGTAGAAATTGCTATCATCACTTAATGAGAGAATTTTGCGGTCATCCAAAGTAGGTTTAAATTCATAAAGGTAAATATGTCATTTCGAACAACAAAAATAATCCCAAAATCTACATCCAAAATAGATTCAATATCATCCGGACTTTACACTCATAATCTTACAGCTATTCTACCTCAACTTGCGTACATAGAATTAAGATTCTACATTCAAAACCCATTCCAAAATCGTATCCAAACAATGTCTTTAAATTACAGTTGTATCTCTTATAACTATGTAATAACTGGTATACTCCTCAAAACTTACTTTGCTAGCTTATTTACCCTTCTATTAATAGACCTTATATTTCTCACTGGTTCATGTTGTTAAGTTGGATAAAATGGCGTAAGTACCCTAATCCCTCTTTCTCTCTCCCCAAAAATGGATTTCTTTCTCTTGATTTCCAACTTTTGCATCTTCAGAGTCCTAACAATGTGGTTCTCTTTATCAGCAACACAACAACGATTTTGTTGATCATCTCTTGATTTCCGACCACTATGTCCAAGTGGTTTTGAATCCTCAAAAAATTCTCCTTGATCTCTTCCTTCATCAGCTCCAAGGAAAATGTCTTTCACTCTAATGACGACAAACCACTCCTTTTCGCTACAACCAAATTCCTCCTTCCCATGTTCTCTGTCAAAACATTGCATGTCACTCTCTTCGTCCTCAAATTCCATGACCTCGTCGCCACCATTACCTCCTTCTCGTCTCTATTCACCGCCTTCTTGATCTTATCCACCCTATCTCCGTAATGAACCATAAGTTTTGCCCTCAACACCATCAAATCCTCCTTCGCCTTCCAATTAGACCAACCCGATGATTGAAAGCTAGCCGAATCCAACAGGATCAGGCTAGTTCGATGACCAAAAGGGTTCGATTTGAGAGGAGCTCGATTCGAGGATCTTGATGCAACGGAGTATCCATTGGCTCCCCTAGTTTAGGTTCGACAATGAGAAGTAGTGGAGGTTGGAGTTGGCCATGTGGGTGGGGTAAGGCGAGTGGATAGTGAGGTTGTAGTGGCAAGGCCTCTCAGGTAGCAGGGAAGTGGAGGTGGATGTTGGGTTCCTATTTCAAGGAGAGATGAAAAGGGATTAGAGTATTTGTGTCATTTTATCTAACTTATTGGCAAAAACCAATGGATAATGTAAGGTCTATTAATGGAAAATTATATAGACTAATGAAGTAAGTTTTAAAAGATATATCAATTATTACATAGTAACGAGGAATACACCTGCAATTTAAATAGTTTATAAACATATGTAAAGAACTCCTAAAAATATCATACATTATCCTCCTATGTAAACCTTGTGACTTGATGGTCCAGGATGTACTTCTCTGGATATATGGTGATGGAAAGCATAATGCATGCATTGACTTTGTTTTACGTCACAATCCTCATTGTTAACTTCTTACTATTCCTAAAATATTGAGAAGACGGTGCTCCACAACATATTCCAACTATATTCGTATTATACTCGGAAGTCTCTCAACTTCCTGTTAATTTGTACCCAGGAAATCGAAAGAAAGGAAAATATAGTGTCAAACGAAAAAAAAGAAGGAAGATTTTATTTTCTATTTAATTTTTTCGTAATTTAATTGTTTTAAATGATTGTGGAAAATATGGGACGTGACATTACGACTTGGGTGTCATTATAGATGATATTAGAGCTTTGGTTCACCTAGGAGTACTAGCTTAGGAATGTCTGGTAGGGTGACTTCGTAGAATTATATGTCATGCATTCCTACACCTTGATTTTATTATTTTTCTTGATTTTCTTGGCTTACAGTGTTGAGGAGTGCCTTTGGCTCCAACTTTGCTTTTTGTGAAACTAGTGGGTGGAGGACCATGAAGAATTTGGGAAGTGATGGTCTGCATTCTTGATTGGAGAAGGACATTAACTCCTTATTGGAAGGATTCCCAGTGGTTGGATTTCTTGTGATCGTCGATTTAGTAGAACTACTTTGGAGGTAGCAGCTGGGAGTGGAGTATGAAGCAGCATTCGCTTGTATGGAGCGGTTTGCTAGGATTTCCTCAACTCTATGGAGCGTGGTATGGTGCTATCCACGAATTTTGCATGGGTTAAGCACTATGTTGCTTTGTCAGTTTAGGTTCTTTGGTCGAAATTCGGTCGTTCGATTTGGGACGATCATCCGAATCAGGAGATTTCGGTCAACCCAAATAGTTTCAGTATATCGAATTTGGCTTGAGTGTTGACCGTTGACTTGATTCGGTCGACCGATCCAGATTGGCCTACCAAACCAGGAGTTTTCGGCATGCCGAATCAAGGCCCAAATGTACTTATAAAATGTGTTTTCCACGGGCTTTCTAGATTGTTGTGTTTTGTCCCTATAAGATGGGATTATGGGCCGTGAGTGGTAGTCCCCTGTAACATTTGACGCGTCGCTTTGCCGAGGTTTTAGAAGAATTTTCAAAAGATATGAAAATGGATTTCAAGGAATAGTTGGCATGTTTTGGAAAATGTTTTCCTGGTTTTTTTGTGTGTGGGCAGAGACAGTGTAGAATCCTGTCGTTGGGACCAAGGAATGTGACGACATTCTCAGGTGGTCAGACATGACTCCTTGGTTGAGGTCGGAGGCCGACATACCTGAGGCTGAGGGGCATCGGGTCCTAGAGGTATGAGACTCCTTCACTATCGTCTCGAGGCTAGGGTTGTGGTCTGCGGGTTGAGGTGTCTTGTGGCATGATGGGGAGGTATGATACTCCTACTATCACTGTGAGCACTAAGGCTTGGGTGTTGTCTGGCGTGGAGGTATGATACTCCCTCCTAAGCATCGTGTATGGAGGATGCCGTGAGGAGGCATATCCTGTGGTGGCCAGTGTTGGTTGGACACGTGCACCGTAGCTGGTAGTGTCCTGAGAGACAGGACAGCCTTCCTAGGGAGGGGTTGGCTTCTGAGGGTTCTCTTGAGAGAAGGGAATCGTGGGACGGTGAACGCTCCTGCACAGGGTGGCTGTCACCATGGCAGTGCAGAACGTTGTGGTCGCTCATCAGCGGACTGCGTGTGGCCAGAGTTTGGTTGCCTGGCACCGGACTTCCCAACTCACAATGTGTAGTTTTGGCCATTGAGGGCCTTTGCTTGTGGCTTCGGGCTAGTAGAGTCCAGGTCGTTGTTTTGGCTGGTGTAGGCCTGGTTTATGAGGTTTTGAAGAAAATAGTTTGCGAAATGAATTTAAAAGAAAAATTGATTATAGTTTTGTTTTCCGCTGTTTTCGTGGGATGCGTATTGGGTGACTTTTGTCACTCATACGTTTTTCCTCGTGTTTTTGGTTTGCAAGTGCAGGCATGTAGACATTTAGCATAGTGCATATAGTCTGGAGTCTCCTAGCCGCACACATAGGTTTCTAGTAGTTAGATATTTACATGTAGAAAGCAAGAGAAAATATTTTCTCTTCAAATTTCACCTCCATGGGTGAGAAAAAGAATGAAAAATTTTAAGTATGTGTTGGAAACTAAAGGAATTTACTTCCCAATAGAAAATATATACAAATATCATAATATTAAAGATACCTTTTGGTTAAAGAGAATATATATATATTTTCCTTAGTTTCCTTTCATTTCCAAGTACACGATCCCTGCCTTCCTAAGTATGCTTCGTAGAAGTTTCCAACTTAACTTCATTCACAAGTTAAAAAAATGATAAAAGAAAGGAATAATTTTTTTTCATCTGTCTCGTTACCATTGAGATAACAAAGAGAGGAGGTAGATATGAAATGAAGGAGAAAAGTAAGAGAAAGTATGGGGAAAGATGGGAGGAGGAAAGGAAGGAGATATGGTTGGTATTAATTAAGTTGTCGCCGCGTGTAAACTCTCTAAAAGAGGAAATGGAGGTGAAAGTATAGGATTTTAACTGTTAAATTTATTTAATGTCTTCAGTAGGTTAAAGATTATATTCTTTCTTAGCTACGAATTTCATGTTGAAAGTCTCCTCAACGTAACAATTCGAGAGAAAGTTTTAAATCTATGAAAATAAAATTTATACAACAATAATTGGGCAATGCTCTAATGGAAGGACAACTCCACTCCTCCTTGAGCAATGAGCAAATCTAGTATCGTAATTTGGGAAAAAAATGTTGCATACTAGTCTCTATTGGTCTACGACAATATATTATAAATTTAAGAAATTTTAGTTTAACACTCAAAAGCAAATTATTATGGTAATTACTTTCTTCCTCAACGAAGTTGAAATGACCTACTCTGTTGCGTGTCATATATTTCTTCCGTTCCTGGCAAGGTGTAATATTAAATACAATAGAAAATAAATACTCTCTATTGTAGCATGAAATAAAAGCTTACTTTAATATTATTAATAACTTCTCTAGATTTGAGATATATAATGGTGAAAACGTAATTTTTTAGAAAAATAAATTGTTGGATGGGATACCTTTGAAGTTTAAAATTTTTGACTTGTATAATATTTCACATCACCAAAAGACATCTGTCAAAAGGATTGTTGAATTATGTTGGAATGAATCCCAAGTCTTATTTCATATGTCTTCATTCATTGATTACTCTTTAGATATTTAATACCAAGCACAAAAGCTTACTGAACTCTTGAATGGAGTTCAATTACAATCTAGGATGGATAAAATGCTTTAGACTCTATCTGGTGATTTGTAAATTTACTGTTAAATCATATTATAAAATTATTTACGATGGTGACATCAGATTTTCTTTATACAAAAAAATCTAGAAAGTTTGAGTGCTAATTAAAATTAAGCATTTGACATGGTTGCTGGTTTTTAGTAAGATCCTCATTTGAGAAAATTTGAGTAAAAAAGGATAAGATGGCTTTAAGGTATGTATTATGTGTAACTCTTATTGTGAAACAACTTTCCATCGGTTTCTACATTATTCATTTGTTTCTGCTATATGGAAATTCTTTATTAAATATCCTTTGTACTTGAACTTTTTCCATATTAAGGATCTCTTTAACTTTTTTCCTGTCCGTGTTTTTGATTTATCTTTAAATGGTTGATATATGTTGATTCTTGCTCTGATTTGGAGTATATGGAAGAAGAAAAAAACATAATATTTCGAGAGAAATCCTCTACTTATAACTTGATTATTTTTGAAATTATATCTCTTATGTATTCTTAGATAGATAATCTAGGTTCAGATTTTGAAAAAGAGGAAATGCTACATTCAGTCTCACAAATGCAACATACCTGGGACTTGGAGCAGACCAAAAACATTGCTCCACAGACTCAAATTTCATCCACTGCAGCTTTTGCTCCCAAATCCGGCTAGGGATTCAACTATTGATTAAATTCTCTTCAATCAGTTTTTTTTGAAGAACTCTTATTTCCAGTTTTTAAAGAACATGGACAGTGATTTCTTTTGAGATGTTTTGGCATTAGGATTCTGTTATCTCTAATTCTGTACATTCATTAACTATTTTCTTTCTCTTGGTGGTGGTTTTATAATTAAGAAATGATAATATTAATGTCTTGACCGTTACCAAAAAAACATATATGGAATGTGAAGATATATTACGATGACCAAAGGTGAAGTCAAGAATTGAATATTAAGAAGGTTAATATATAGCTAATCATATAATTAAAAAAGAACACGTTCTAATATATGAAAGTTCTGGAAAAGATGAAGTTATTACATGGTAGTTTCATTGTCAACGCAATCTAATACATTTTTCTCAATGTAAGTCACTAAACTATTAAACATCAATACAAGGACTTATAAAATTCACGCATCAACTTGTCTATGTCAGAAGCAAAGAATAGATTGGATCTAGACTGTTATACAAAGAAATAACTTTGCATTGAATAATGGTTGAGCTCTTAAAGCTGACAGGCTATGACAAAATAAAATAATTGAACTTAATAATAGTAAATAATTGTGATTTCATGAACCTTTCAACTTGTTCGTCCTAGAGTAGTATACATGTATGTCTTCCATATTAGGAATGAGAATTCCTTGTCTGGCACAAAATGTGGAAACTTCACGAAAAAAAGCATTCCAACCTTCATCACTCGTTGTTTGCAAATGTTTTTGTCACGTCTCAAATTTTTTATAATAATTTAAAAATAAATTAAATTACAGAAAAATTTAAGTCAACAGTAAATATCTAATTACTAGGAATCTATGTGTGCGACTAGTAGACTCTAGACTATATGTACTACGCTAACTCTCTGCATGTCTGCACCTATAAACCAAAAACACAAGGAAATATGGATTAGTGACTAAATTCATTTCGCAAAGTATTTTCTCAAAACCTCATAACTAGGCTCACACCGGCCAAAACCTCAACCGGTGTTCTACTAACCCAAAGCCACAAGCAAAGGCCCTCAATGGACAAAACCACACACAGTGAGTGGGAAAGTCCGACGCGAGGCAACCAAACTGTGGCCGCAAGCAGTCCATCGAGGAGCGACCAAGGCGCACTGCACTGCCACGGTGTGCCACCCTGTGCAAGTGCCAACCACCGTCCCGCGATTCTCCCACCTAGAGAACCCCCACCAAGCCAACCCTTCCTTGGGAAGGCTGTCCTGTCTCTCAGGACGCTACCAGTTTTGGGACACGTGTCCCACCCGCACTAGCCACCACAGGGTACACATCCTCACGACGTCCTTCATATAATGTGCTCAGGAGGGACTATCAAACCTCCACACCCGAAAACACCCGAGGCTCAGTGCTCACAGCGACAGCAGGAGTATCACACCTCCCCGTCATGCAACAAGATACCTCAACCTGCAGACCACAACCCTAGCCTCGAGACGACAGTCAAGGAGTCTCATACGTCCAAGCCTCGACGCCCCTTAGCCTCAGGTATCTCGGTCCCCGACCTCAACTAGCGAGTCGTGCCTGACTACCCGAGAATGTTGTCACATTCCCTGGTCCCGACGACACGGTCCCAAACTGTTTCGACCCGCACACAGAAAACCAAGAAAATATTTTCCAAACCGGGCCAACTATTTCCTTGAAATCCATTTCCAAAACCATTTTCATATCCTTTGAAAATTCTTCCAAAACCTCGGCAAAATGGCGCATCAGATATCTCAGGAGACCACCAATGACAGCCCATAGTCCCTCTCAATGGGACAAAACACAGCAATCAAGAAAGTCCTCGGAAAACACATTTTATAAACTCATTTGGGCCCTGATTCGGTATGCCGAAAATCAAGTTTGGTATGTCGAAATCTACTTATTCGGTCGACCGGGGTGATTCGGTGGCTGAATCAACCAGAGGACCAAACTGACAGAAAAACGGTATACTGGACGAAATCGGTATACCGAAATTCACTGATTCGATATATCGTTTTCAATTTGGTATGCCGAATTCTGCGAAACCAGAAAACGACCCAAAACCCTACAGTCTGAAATCGCCTCAATTGGGACCTCCAATCGGATCCCTTAAACAAGCACCAAAAATCTTGCATAAAACATAAGATGTAAACCCTCGAGTCTACTCCAAATCCCAACAAACAAAACTAAAATCCATTTACCACGCCTCAGGATATAAAATCGGAAAGGCAGAAGGGTCAAAACGACCTAAAACGCAATTACCGGCATAAATGCCCATACATCCACCATAAATACACAATAAATCATAATAAATGCTAGGAAAGTAAATTTACCTAGATTTCATGCAATCCTAGCATTTCTACCAATTTCATGCTCTCTATTACATGAGGTGGAGATGCGTACCTGAAAACGCCTCAGGCGATCTCCGACCGACTCTGGCGAGAGCTTCGGTGCAACCACGACCACGGAAGCACTCCACAGCCTCGAGGACGCTCCACCCAAGCTCCACGCACCGCCGCAGCCACTGCAGCTTTCCGCTTCACTCCCTCCCTCTCTCTCTGTCCGACGACGCGCGAGAAGAAGGAACAGGGGATATGGGTGGAAGGAGAAGAAGAGGGGAAAGAGGAAGGAGGAGTGGGGAGGAAGGAAAGGAAGGGTGGGGAAGGAGATGTGCGCGCTGGGGAGGAGAAGGAAAGAAGAAGAAGGCGGCGATGAGCAGCGAGGAGTGCGGTACGGCTTATAAAGCCTGCGCACACAGTAGTTGGGAACGTGCGTATCTACGCGTCTCAGCCACCGACACACCACACGAGCAACCAACCATTCTACCCAACCGCCAGCCACAACCAACAGCCCACAAATGCGGGCCCCATGGGGACCCCACACCTGGGCCCCACATGGACCTACACCCTGGCCCCACATGCACAGTGCCATAATGCACAGTGCCAAACCACGCATAGAGACACGCAAATAGAAGTCGGCCTACAAGGCCCAAGCTCAAAAGTACAAAACCACAAAACGGGCCTTGGAACAGTAACACCTGTCCAGGAATAAAATTCATAAAATGTAAATAATTACAAAATGAATTTTACGAGTGTTACAGTTCTTTTAATAGTTTTGTTAAATTCGTTACATTTACAATATTTTGCTCTTTTTGTTGCAAGGTTTGTGACAATTCATCCATAATTATTAGGATAAATGACAGTTTATTTCTCTCAATTGTTCATGTTTTCAACTTGATTCTCTAAACTTTTTTTCGTTACAACTTACTCCACTCAACTACCTCCATTAAACAATAAGATCCCTTCTGTCAGATTTAAAGGATTACAATATTTCTTTAATACAAATTTACCTTTTTCTCTATCTTCTTTCAGTTACTCTTATCAACAATTCGAGTTTTTTAACTTAGTATCTTAAATTTTTTTCGTTACAACTTACTTTCTTCAACTACTTCTGTTAAACAATAAGACCCTTCCACTAAATTTGAAGAATCACGTGACCTTTATATTGTTTCTTTCAGACAAATTTGACATTCTTTCTCATCTTGTTCTTCTCCATTTTCTTTTATTTTTTCTATGTCATAAACTCTAAATTCAACTTCACTACCAAAATTTTCTTCTTTGTCTTTTTTTTCCCAAAACATTTTTTTCTCATTTTTTAGATAAACCAACAATCTCGAGCTTTGTCAATACATCAAAAAGATATTGAACTTCTTTCCTATTGTAGACACCTCGATCTTGAAGTTACTTGACAGCATACTCCTTTGGAAGATGCTCTGGTTGCGACCACTAAAATCCTAGCCCATTTAAGCCAATTCAGGCCTACACAAGTCTCCTTTGACCTAGTTAAAATTAAAACCAAACAAAACACATTTAAAATATTTAAAATCCAATTAATTAAAAAAACTCTAATTCAAGTCAAAGTCAAATAAAATCCACTTAAAATCCAATTAATCAAACAAAAACCCTAATTCAAGTCAAAATCCAATAAAATTCACTTAAAATCCAAATTAATCAACCATAAACCCTAATTAAAATCCAAAAACCCTAAATTAAAATTCAAAACCCTAATTAAACCATAAACCCTAATTAAAACACAAAAAATATAATTAAAACACAAAAGCTCTAATTAAACCAAAAATCTAATTAAAATCCAAAATCCTAAAACTAAACTAGTTAAAACCCTAAAAAACTCTAAAATAATTAAAACTCTAATTAAACAAAATCAAAAATATAAAGAATCAAAACCCTAAAATCCCTAAAAGTCCCAAAACAAAAACCTAAAATAACAAAAACCCTAATTTAAAACTAACTAATTAAACCCTAAATTACAAAATCAGAAATTAAATTAAAATCACAAAACCCCAAATTAAAAACCTAAAAGCAAAACCCTAAAACAAAAATAAAACAAAAACCTAAGATAATTAAAACCAATTAATTAAACCTTAATCATGAATTTAATTGAAATCATAAAACACAAATAAAAGCCTAAACCTAAAACCCAAAATTCATTTAAAAATCTTAAAAAGAAATCCCAAAAACAAAAAAACCAAAAAATCTAAAAAACCCTAAGCCCAATTTGCAACCCAATGCCTCATTTAAACTCTCAATCAAAAACCTTATAAACATCCAAAAATAATTTTGACGAGCCCATGATCTTCGACGATAATTCCGACAACCAATCCTGACAATTCCGGCGGTCAATCCCAAGATCTTCGGCGTGCATCCTCCTCCCACGAGATCTCTGGACTTTCCCCCTCCGTCGTGCTCCCAATCCATCGGCAGTCAGGCCTTGCGAGGAGGATCGATGGTGTGGGGGAGCTCTGCCGAAGTTTAAAGCTTCACCGCTGAGACCCCCGACTTCCATCAGCCTCTCCCAACGCGCAAAAACACCTCCCCCTCCTCATATCCAAACACAGAGAGACCCTAGCCAACATCCAAAGCCACCTGCCACCCATTTTCACCACCCTAATCGTCGTAACCATGGCGTCACCGGAGGAGTCTCGCCAACGAGCGCCACTGGAGACCATGGGAACAACCAGCCAGGTACACCCCCTTTTCCTTCTATTTCAGTTCAGTAGGCCCTTGTAGAATCCCTTTAGGATCCTTGACTTAGGCTACAACGGTGAGTTTCCCATCTGCCCGTCGTCGCCCCCCCTCCGGTGGTGGGTTCACCACCACCGGCGAGGCCTTAGGCCTCTTTACCTCAGGCTAGGCCCCCATGGGCTTCTCCTCCCTCCTCTTCTTTCCTCCTTCATCCTGGACTTCCTTCGCTCCAGAGAAGCCCCTTGGAGACCCCCTGTCTTCGCCGTTGCTCCGTCGTCGTCGCTACAGCACCACCGTCCGCCGTCGAGAAACGCTGGAGCACTCCAGGCACCCTCGCTCCACATCGTTGCTCTAGGGAGCTCCGCCACCTCTCCACGAACACTTCTGCACCTCCTGGATCGCCGTAGCGCCCCGACGACTCGCCACTGCCATCATTGCTGATGCAGAGGTGGGTGGGACGCCTCGGACCACCCCAAATCTCGTCGTTGCCTCCTAGAGCCTTGCCATGCCCCCTAGCTGCTTCCTAGACCTCCGCTCTAGCCTACCATCGCCGAAGTGCCGCTGCGCCGTGCGGTCGTCTTCCCCGTCATCGACCAAGCACCTCGCTGGAGCGTGAGGTGGGGGGAGCACCTCAGATAGCTCCAGACCAGCGCGACGCCTCGGAGACACCCACCGTGTCCCCCTCTAGCCTCCAAAGCCTTCGTCGGAGCCATCCAGTCGTCGCGCCGCCATAGGATCATTGCCAGAGGTCTCACTGGAGTGGGAACACCTGCGGCCCTCTGGTGTTCTTCGAAGGGTTGGGTTTTTGACCCAGACCCCTTAGTTTTAAGTTATTGCATTTGGGTCCTTTTTTTATTACATTTGAGTCCTTTTATTTGTGTTTAAGCCCCTATCATTTTAAATGTTCTTTTGTTGCTTTTATTATTCTTGTGAATGTTGCATCTTTTTTCCTGTTACTTTTAAATGTATTTTTAGTCCTGCTATGCATGTTTTATCACATCTAGGTCCTTGGAACCATGATTTCTTTGCACTTAAGTCCTGAACATTTGCATCTAGCCCTTGAAACTTTTTAAAATGAGTTTTCTCTATGAAATTTATATTCTGAACCCTAAAAGATTTAAAAATACCCTGACCATCAGCAAAATTGAATTTTTATTACATTTAAGTCCTGATCTTTTGTAAGAAGCCCCTAGAGTTTTTAAAATGAATTCTTCTTAGAAGTTTTGCATTCTGAACCCTAATAAACCTCATAATTACACTGACCAGTACAAAAGCCTAATTTTTATCACATTCAGACCTTGAAATTTTGCATATAAGTGCCTGGATTCACATCAAACAATTCCTGAGCACATACAATTTGCATATAGACCATTAGATTATTTTTAAAACTATCATTTAGGGTTTTAAGTGTTTTCTTGCATATTTTTGATGTTTTTCACCTATTGCTTATCAAAATTTGCATTTAGTCATAGATTCCATTTAAAAATCATGTTTTCATTGTGAATTGTGTGTGAATTTTGCACTTTAGACCCTGAGTTTTCAGGAAATTATCTAAGTGTAATTTTCTCACATCTTAGTGCCACATTGCCATTTGATCTATCATTTGCATATTAGAATAGAAGTCATGAGTATATTTTTCATCCAGATCATCACTCTCTTTGTGAATTTTGCATTTTAGTCGTTGTATTTGCCCTTTATTGTGTTTACATCGTTTTGTTGTTCTTCCTCTCTATATCTTCTTGCAAATAACATTTTTTGGACATTTTGCACATTTTGACATGTCTTGGACCATGCATTATCCCCATACACGCATTTGTCACATCTGACCAGGAAAATGACCAAATTGCCTCCTATGCCTCCAATCCATGAGCATGCATCTCAATTTTTGCATTCAGCCTTGCATAGTCCTTGTCTAAGCCATTCCTTAGAATTTTTTCACATTTAGACACTTATCCATGCATTTCATATTTTTTTTATCACATTTGCGTATCAGTCCATCCCTATCTAAAGAGTTTGCATCTCATACTTTTCTTCCATGGATTCCTTTCTTCACTTTGCTTTCGGAGTCACTCATCTAATATCCGATTTGATTTGTTTTAATCCTACATTTCGTATTTTTATAATTTAATTTGGATTTCATTGCCCGGAGGCGTACACTAACTGACCGAAAGGCTCGCATTGGCCCATTCGCAGATTATTTCTCCCCTTTGATTTTTACAACTTTTTCTACGATTCTGTAAACACCCCGATTTTAAGGTGGCTCATAGGTAAACTCTCCAGATGTTGCTTTGGATGCGGGAAGCTCAACCACTTTTGAATCTTACTCAACCTTTTAACTAGCCAGAGATCATTGCATAAACCGATCACAAGCCCATAGCAAGCCCATGGCCCAATTGGCAATTCAGATAGCTAGTGGAGAGCACCAATGTGGAGCACCTGACTGGAGCACCAAGAAGGAGCACTATAGTGGTGCACCTAGTTGGAGCACTAAGGTGGCGCACCTATAGGGAGCACCATCCTGGCGTACCAAGCTGGCGCACAGCCACTTCTCAGGGTGCTGGCTGTTGGCTTTCCATTTCCCGTGCTTGTAACCCTCGCCAGTGGATATTCCATGCGAATCTACCCCAGGCTCTTCGTTTACGAGGCTGTTGCATCCCATGGGAGTTATCCTTGTGGAACTCTATAAAAAGACTTCCATTGGCAACCATTTAGGACACTTACTGAAGCCATTCACTTATTCTCAATAACCCTCTCTCGTTTCCTGAAGATATCTTTGCATTTCAGAGCATCCTTAGCCAATCCAAAGTAACATGGAAGTATTATCTTGAGCCTTCAAGGAGGAAACACCATTAGCAAGGTAAGATCCTTACTCCTCTTTCACTTATCCTTATGTTTAAGCTCTAGATATTACATCATGTAAAAGCATGTAAAAGAACAAGATATCAGATCTGTTAGTAAGTTGTTTTCATGATGTTTTTGTGATGAGATGATTACTCCTACATGTATATTCACAATGCTCCAATGCCATATTAAATTCTGCATCATATAATCTTTGTTTTTACATAATGAATCATGATTCATACAAATGTTTGCCATAAAATGAGCTACAAATACACTCTTTATGTATTCACCATCTTCATATGATTGTTAGGTTCATTACTTCATTGCATGCTCTTTAGAATCTACAATGCAATATTTTCAACCCTTAACCCATGATCTTGCATGATTTAAGATAAATGATATAAAGACTTTCATTGCTTGCTTTTCATCATATTTCAGCTTTTTACCATCTGAATAATCAATTTGGCTATGATAAATCACAATTAATCTCTTGCATCTGGACCAGAATCTAAAATCATACAATAGTCTGATTCAAATTTTCTGGAGTGCACCACACTGGAGCACCAAGGTGGCGCACCAGGGTCGTGCACCTCACCAGAGCACCATCCTGGCGCGCCATTCGGGTGCACCAGTCTGGTGAGAGTATAAATCATCATCTTTGCATCATAACTTACATGCTTTCTCGGGTGTTTTTTGTAGGATCTAAAGGCTTCTCTAGAGGGGGGTGAATAGAGAATTTTAACTTTTAATAACTCTATAATCAATTTTAACAATAATCTGAATTGATAAGCAAATTGATTCACAATATTCTACTTATCATGCACAATAAAATTTAAAGCATAGAAGGAGATGAGA
>JAMKQA010025814.1:0-14478 GCA_024699735.1 Posidonia australis
CCTTCTATGCTTTAAATTCCTTTGTGCATGATAAGTAGAAGATTGTGAATCAATTTATTCATTAATTTATATTATTGTTAAAATTGATTAAAGAGTTATTAAAAGTTAAAATTCTCTATTCACCCCCCCTCTAGAGAAGCCTTTAGATACAACAAATAACACAAAAAATGTTTAAACCCTTGATATCTATTAAAACTAATTTATTTTCTTCTTCATTCCACTCCTTAAAATTCCTTTTAATAAGAGTGTAAGCATTTATGACTATATTTTACAAATCAAAACTAACGAATTTAAGATATATTACCATTCTACATTTTCAATAATTATAATTGTTATCATCAAAAAAAGGTAGTCTATTTATGCTTTGACCCTCTATAATACTAGTGTTTGAAGATAAAACCATATCTAAAAAATGATTAAATTTATATATAGATAAGAAAGACTCTGATACCAAATGCAGATAGTCTATTTATGTTTTGACCCTCTATAATACTAATATTTGATGATGAAATCATATCTAGAAAATGATTAAATTTATAGTTAGATAGACAAGACTCTGATACCAAATGCAGGGATCTTAAGGCTTCTTTAAAGGAGTGAATAAATATATTAAGAATAATTAGCAATTTAAAAACTTAATTAAGAAACACAAGCAGATAATAATTGAAATGAGTAGAGTAATGGAGTTGAAACTTAAACTAGAGGCATGTAAAGAAAGAGCTATGTGAGAAATATTGAGAACACGATAAAACTTATAGTGATTCAGTTTTCCTAGTTTAGTTCACTTGAGAATCCCTTGAGAATTCCCTATATTGATCTTTATTCCTAACCAAGATCCCACCTCTATACCACTTGACGAAAGTCTTGTCAAGAATCCGACAAAACCACAACTTTCCTTTTCACAATCCGAGAAGAGATCAACTTGAAAGATAAATTACAACTCTTTTTTGATCTCCTAGAATCTCCTTAAAGAATGGAAGTGATAGTTTTTTACACTTGAAAATAGAATCTCTCTTGTAACCTTTATAGATAAAGAAAATGTAAACTTAAAATCTCCAATGATGTTTTGATTTTAGATATTGGTGGAGATGATTTTTCTCAAGTGGAAAGGATGTTCTATTTGTGTAGAAATAGAAGGAAAATACTTTCCACCGGATCTGTGTAGTACATGCACCTACAAGGCAAAGTAAACATCATTCTAATCGCTAATGGTTATCATTTCTAATGGCTAGAGGTTTAGTCAATCAGAGTCATTTGGGTATATCGAATTCCTTTGCAATTTGTCTACTTCCTTGTGTAAATTTGGTAGACCGTAATATTTTGGTAGACTATTTTGTACTAAAATTCTACATTCACTATTTCTATGATTTTGAAGCTTTTTTGCGAATTTTTTTAAGCCACTTACTCATTGCCTTATATGCTTCTAAGCTAGGATACTTTAGAGTTAATTACATTACTCTCTCATGATTCTTGGAAATTTTACAAAAGAACTATTACAACTCAAACATAATCCAAAAATTACATATTTTGAGTTGAACACAAGTCTTTATGTCTTCATTAATGCTCCATAAACCATTTTGCCGCCTTCTTTTTCCAATGTTAATAAGAATACTTTCTTAACCTAATAAGAAGAATAAACACATAAATATTTCTTATCAACATCAAAATCAAGATTAAAGTCATTGAACCAACTGACCTGCTTGAGGAAGTAGTCGACATGCCGTGTCCAGATCAACAAGACGTCAACGTGGAGAACGATGGGGTTACAAGAATAGGAATGAGACACCCATGAGGAGAAAGGAAGACAGTCAAGGGAGGGTACTGTTGAATCAGTGAGGACTCCTTCGTCAATGCCTAAGTAAGATGAAATAGGATGACATCAGATTTTTTAGTGTAAAAGTGATTTTATGCATACCTTAAACTTGTATGGAGGGATATTTATAATTGAATGGTGGTAAATCCTTGATTAAGTAGACCAGATTCAAGCCCATTACCGTGGATCGACTGAACAGGTGGAAAATCGAACCTAGTGAACCTAAGCCAGGGACCCGTATCAAAAGCCGAAATCATCGAGTCTTCTTGATTCCATCACACATGAAACATCGAGAAACTAGGTTGAATGTAATAGAAAGAGAAATCCACTTGGAAAGACGAAGAGCACCGCATAACATTTCCAAGCTTATTGTGTTCTTTGACCACCAAGAGAATGTTTGACATTGACATGTCTTGTACATGCCTATATAAATACTCTTCTCATATTAAGCATGCTCTGCAAATACTTCATCCATAAGCTAAGAACAAAAAGGTCATCAATAGATAGAAAAAGCTCAGTAAATGAGCAGCAAGTTGCCACTAATATAATAATGTTCCTATACATGTGGAAAATCTCAAGTAGCGAGATTTCAGACAGCAACATGAAATCATGAATAAGAATGACTAATCGGGATTAAAGTAGATTACAAATCGGTGAAGAACGAATCCTACTTTTTCCTCATGGAAAAGAATTGTATGATTGGATAGAAACCACACCAGGCCTAACGGCTACTAGCCTACCATTCCTCGGGCAACCAACTCATCCAGAACAGGGCTTCATGTATAAAATACAGGAAGACCATGGCCAAATTGTAAGATTTCCATAACAATCCGGGGTTTCCCACGGGTCCACAAATATTTTATTTCTGTTTCCAATTGGTTGCAATCCAATGGTCCACTCAACAAGACCACCAAGAAGTGTTTCTCACCGTCACGAACTCGAGTGCGGGGCAGGAAGAAGATGAGGCAGCTCTCCAAATCGTAAAAATAACGATATAAACACTCACATTGTCATCCTGCTACTTGAAAAATCAGTGTCAAGGAGGACCTGTTGGGTTGTGGGCTTCAATGTCCACATGTCTAATACCAGGAACAATTTTTTGGATCTCTTTCTCTAGTCTATCCACCTCACTGCCCAATGCTTCAACAAGCTCCTCACCTTTCATTTGAAGGGAAACGGTTCAATATATGATGTCGCAGGTACCAAAAGGAAATTAACCAATCAGATAAGAGAAATATAAATGGGCCTGTCTTATATTACCATAGCTTGCCATGACCTTAAGCAGTGCATCATCACCTTCACCGTCAGCTGCATCACGAAACTGTAAACAATAAAGGCACCATGGGTCATGGTTTTATATAAAAGTAAACAAATATTTCAAGTAGACGGCAAACTTAGGTAACGTTTGGTAATGATTATTTTCAACAGCTTATTAAAAATAATCACTTATGAATGAAAAACTCAACAAAACACATTAAAAAAATACCAACTTATTTAAAAAAGCTGACTTTTTTTCTCATGAGTAAAATTCACCAAAAAAGCTAAAAATGAAAAACTATAGGAAACAACTTTTTAAAAAAAAGTCAGGATCTTTTTTCAATTATTTCCCATATTGTCTTTACTAAAAATAGAATATTACACGTAAAAACCAAACACTCCACAATCCCTAATCCCAACCCGACCACTCCTACTCTCCTTCGACGGTGACGAACCTAATCCCAACCTAGCCGCTCTTCTTCTTCCTCTTCCTCCGACGACAACGACGGAGTTTCTTGAAGAAAGAGGTAAGATGAGTTCCTGTGATCTCCCTTTCTGTGATTTTAGTCTCTTTTTTTCCACCTTTCTTGTCGTTCTTGTGATCTCCCTTTCTCAACCTTGTGAGTCTCTGTGATCTTCCTGTTTTTTTTTTTTTGGGACTTTTGGTTGTTTTGGGCTTGTTATGCTATGTCTGTATGGAAACCGTGATAGCTATTGAAGTTTGCTATGTTTGTATGCTTGTTATGCTTTTTATGCTGTCGTTTCTTTTTTTTGTGTTTTTTGGTTGTTTTGAGTGACTTGAGTTCGGATTTACAAGGTGAAGTAGGATCATTCAGACCTGAGAATCTCAAGGATGCCAGGGAAATTACTTGTTTATAGGAAGTCAAGTGGGGCAACAAAAAGCTTAGGAAGGCTACTGAAGGTGAAAGGATAGGTTTTTGTAGTAGAGGAAGGAGGAGTGTTCTTAAATAATTTCAATTAAATTCATTCTTGAAAATTTTAACTAGTTTAATGTATTTTGTTTGAGCATGTTCTTTGTTTTTAAAAAACTTCCAAGGTTCATCCAATGTTTCCTTTTTTAATGCTTTAATGTCTGCCAAAATCCTGCTGCTTAAATTCCTTGTTCTTTGTAGTTGTGCACTTTTTGTCAAGGTATAATTATGAACCCTCACTTTAGTTAAGGAACAAATAATGCTTTTATTCTTATACTTTTCTTATTCTTTCATTGTACTTTGTAAATATTCGAAATGTTAAATTCTTATCCTTTGAGCAGAGATATCCTAGAGCAAAAAAATTTAAAGATGGTTATGTATTGCAACACACAAATGAACTTGATTTCTTATTTAAAAGATGTCCAGTTACACGGAAATATGTTGTGGTTCCAAACACAACGAACAAAACTACTACATCCAAGAACAACAATGCTAGAAATACTACAGAACATCAGATTGGTCTTGACAAGGAAGAGGTTGGTGTAGAATCTGTAACACCTGAGAGTACAAAGTGACAATTAAGTCTCAAGAATCAGTCTCAAAGAGAAGAAAGGTTGGTGCAGGTGGACGCTTAAACTTGAAAATCCAAGAGGTAATCACAGTATTAAAGGACAAGATAGAATTGTCAAAAGAAATGACCTAAATTGCGAAAGCTAAAGAAGAAACTGTAAGAATGAAGGAAGAGACTGCTAAGGCAAAAGAAGAGAAGCTTTCGATTGAAGCTTGCATTAATCTTTTGAATAAACAGGAGTTGATAAAAATAGTATTGAGCACATGATAGTATTGGAACTTATGACAAAACCTGTAAAATGATAATTGTTTATGCTTTTGGAAAGTACAGAGGAAAGAACCTGTTGAGTACTTTGGGTTGTCGGAAAACTTATGAAGTAGCATGAGGGATTTACTTAAATTATTAGAACCTATTTGTGACTTATTTGGTTCAACTTATTTGGATCTTATGCTTGTATGAATTATTTGGTTGAATTTATTTGAATCTTATGTTTGTATAACTTATTTGATTGAACTTATTTGAATCTCATTTTTGTTATATTTACTTGAATTTATTTGATATGGATATATTTGAAACTTGCTTCTGAGGTATTTGTATTCTATTAGGTTTCCACGAACATGAAAGTTTTAATGGGTCATTTTCTCATTTTTCATATATGTCCATTTCTTTTTTTCACGTATGGATGTCATTAAAGCCATTTGCAATTGAAAAGAAAGAAGAAAATCTCCTATTTTCTGTTTTTATATCAATAAAGGCAAAATAGACATTTACATACCTCAATCATTTCTATACTAGTGCAACCAAACGGGATTATGAGTAAGTAGAATAAGCTTCTTCTTTTTTATTGTCAAAAAAACTAACTTATTTCCATAATCATTTTGTTTATAATCATTATCAAGCGCTACCTAAGTAACAAGCAACAACATAGAGATCAGGTCTAATCTACAATGTTCTGTATTTTGTACCGCTCCAACAACCACCAGATGAAGAAATTTAAAGGTCTTAGAAATACAATAGAAGGGGAAAAAATTATATAACATTATCCTATCTAAGAAAGGTTGATAGGCTAAAAATACATTTATGGCTGCCTAACAAAAGTTTAATAACTAGCTATCAACTTAAAACCAACCTTCTCAGAAAATAATATCAAGCTGCTAAAGGATGCAAACATTAGACATAGCCACCTAGGAGTGAATGACAAGCCAATACTCTAATAAGTAAGCTCTAAAAATAAATAAGTTTGAAAGACACAAGTACGAGAGAATAGCAAATTGTGCATGATGCATCTTATGCTTTGATAATTGCAAGTAATCACAGGCTTTACAGAAGCTATTTGAAAGACAGACGAAGTGGGATATTATTTTTGTCATATCAACCCACTAGGTAAAACTCCTATCAGCTGGCATGGAAAATAATAGATATCGGGTACATAATCCAGGTTTCATTTAGCAGTAATCAGTAAGAAGCTTCATGTTCAATAAGAAGATAATGTATGGGTAACACACTTGGAAGAAAGACAATATGACATGAACTAACCTTCTTAGCCCATTCGCCACGGCCAGTCCTCTTCAAATAATTTTGCACCACCACAACACCATTGAAATCTAGCACATTCAAAAATGTATATTCAGCAATTGAGTTTTTACTTGAGATCATTACTGATTTATGACATATTTAGAAAACACCAGTCAGGACATGTGCACAATGTGCGAAAAAACTCTTTGTCAGCTTCATTTAAAGAACTTAATTGATTTCTCAATCAATTTATCTGAATACTTTAATTACTTTTTTTTTTCATTTGCATACTTTAGTTATGCTAGCTATTTGTACTGCAATAACAGATATAAAGATAGTTTTAAAAAGTTGAATTACAAGAAGATACATATTGCAAATAGCAAGAAGGATTCTGAGAGCACACTTGACAACAAATACTAAACTAAATTTGAATAGAAAAAGTCTTGGATGGGACTAGCAACTTAGAACCCCTCACAAAAGTCAAACCAAAAAGAAAAGCAAATTTAGCTAGAAAAAACATAAGTACCTATTTCAGCTTTGAACCTAAAAAATCCAGGCCCAATAACCTCACTTTTGCAATCATATAGTGAATCCACTACCTAAAAAAAAAGAAGCATCATAAAACTAAGGAATAAAATCTCACTAGATCACACAACTAATATCAACATAATAACACACTCACGCCTTTACCGGGTCAGATCTCAAAAACTCGAGCACTCTTTGCATGTCATGATCATCAATTGCCCTACCGATTAAAGCATGGCGGTTCCTTTGAATAAGAAATATCGCAACCTGTAATAAACATGTACAGGCTTCAGTCCCATATTAACAGGCTTAGAGAATGCCACAGAAGTGTCCATGCTGCTTAAATCATCAATTACTCTTCTACATCTAGTGTACATTTAAAAGTCCCATATCATCGATGGTCTCAAGATTTGTCATCTAGTGTACAAAGTTTTATCATCGTTAATTATAAGCAAAATATGACAACAAATGATCAGGCTTTGACATAAATGGATGATGATTAGCGTGCCGTTTTACCAAAAGGTTAAGTTTGATGCACCAGTTATGTCAAAAAATTCATTTCATAACAATAAAAAAAATGTCTAATAATTATAACAATCAACTTTACAAAAATGAGGCAATTAGAAGAACTGAAACATGGAAATTATGGGAGCAAACGTACCATCCCAAGTAAATTCCCAACTACAATAGAACCAATTGGGTCATAAATTGCATTTCCTGTAGTTCTCACAGCAACTAATGAAGCAGCAGCAATGAGGAGGCCTGTAACTGCAGCACCATCCTGGTCCATCATAAGAGGGAAAACCAGTGAGACAAGTGTCATAACAGATAGTAAGAAAAACAAGAAGTATAACATCCCATAATCAAAGGTTGGTACTCAAGACGGTAAGGGCCAAAAGTTTGGTAGTTAACTTATAATTAGTTTGTTTAATCAACAAATGAAAGGAAAATTACCTCTGTCATGACAGCAACAGACGTTGGATCATGACCACACCAAATGTAGTCCCATATGGTCATTCCTTCTGCAGCTGCACCTTTCTTCACGGCATTTATAGCAACAAGAAGTGATGCACCTAAAAATAATAACTTTAATAGTGATGCAAGAAACATCAATACAGCTGAAATCTCAATGGATGTACTTTTACCTTCAATCAGAAATGATCCACCAATGACTAAAGCAGCATACTGAATATTTTCAGGTGGCTGCTCAAAGAATTTAAGTTCACTTATCAATACATATCTTTAGCCATTCACTTGACTGATATAGATTCAGTGAAAAATTAATGATAAGCACATGAAAAGCAATGACAATCACTAACAATACAATATACAAATGGTAAATACATACAAGGAAGAATATATACCTCGGAAACCCACAAATTTTGTATTCCATGTACAATTGTGGCACCCGAGCCTAAGCAAAAGATACCAACAGCAGATATCAATGACCATACAAATCTTTCCTTTGAATAACCATACCTGCACGGTATGCAGAAAACAGTCTCTACATAAAAAGAAAGAAAATGCTGATTAAATGAGAAGTAGGTTATACACAAAGGTCTTGCATATGTTCAAGAAACTATAAATCAATGCAGACAACCCTTTTCGCATGATACATCATGACCATGTACATCTGATGTGACATACGGGCAAGAAGTAGCATGACTAGCCAGGAAAATAAATGTTTAATTTTCATGCTAATTTTGGCAGTGACAGAGTCATGTTGCTGAGTAGAATAGGCAATCAATGGAGAATAATTTTACATCATAGTTTGAGACAGGGTTCAACTCACGGGTGCATAGCATCAGGAGCCCGTTTTGAGCTGCTCAAACCATAAGAAAGCAGGGCCTAGTGGAAAAAATAGGTTCCTTAATTAGAATAATTGCAACCACCACAAAACACAATCTCAAAGAATGAAACAATAGCCAGTTACATGATTAAATAAGTGAAGAAGATTGAAGTGATATGTGCATCTTGACAGGAAATAAGGCAAACCTGATTTGCAAAATCTGCAATAGAATGAACCATCTCAGCTAACATAACATGGCTAGAGGTAATGAACCAAACTCCAAATTTCAATGAGAAGACCAGGAAATTGCACCACAATGCAGTGGTAACTGCTCGTTGGCTGAAGAAAGCATTCTGTGTGAGTGTGCTACCATATAAAAAACATTATAACTGACATACATATCAATGTGACGATGAATACTTGCTGGAGTAAAGGAACATCCCAAAGTCAAACAGAACATAAAAATGTGAATCAATCAATGTTATCATGGCGCACACCTAGGTGGCGTGCCTTGGTGGTGCCATGGCATCCTAGTGGAAATTAAGATCAGGAAGTCTACAAGCCTTGGGCGAAATTAAGGTGCGGGCGTCCAGACATATATATATAGAGAGAGAGAGAAAGAGAGAGATTTAATTAGATTTAATCACCTAATTTGGAGTTAATTGCTATATAACCGTAAGGTAGTTATTTCTTTCCAAAATATCTTAGAATCTTATACTAATTACGATTGTCAAATTTACAGCCGTATGACAATTATTTATTTCTTAAATATCTAAGATCCCGTCCATAATTACATATGGCAATAATTGTAACATCCTAAATTAAAGGAATTTGATATAAATCTTTATTATGGTCAATAAAGGATTTCTTTCTTTCTTTTTGTTTTGAGTCAGCTTTTTTGGAATGTCAAATTTCAAATTTGTAATCCTTGCAAATTTCAAATGTAACTTCCTATTTTTATTTTTTTCCAATGTGTATTCTTCAGGTCTGATCATGAGGTGTTTTTTTTCCCTTTTTCACTATTATTTAGTTTTTCTTAGTTATTGTTATTTGTTATTGACTATTTGACTTAATGTTATTGTTAAGAACTTCAGATTATTATGCTTATTGACTTATTGTTATTGTTAAGATTTTTTTTATACTAAGATTGTTATTGTTAATTTTAGAATGTGGTTTATCAATTTATTAATGCATTATACATATATTTATAAACATATAAAAAAAATCTGACAAACATGTAAAATAGGTATATTTATTACCGCCTAGGTGTCTAGGCACCTGAGCTCATCGCCATGGCGCCTTGGCACCATGATAAGTATGGAATCAATACAATATTACAATGTCGTACGGGATGCTCAATCATAAAATAATAAACAGAAAATGTTGACAAAACCTCTATGTAATTGAAATCAGCGTTGTTTCTTCTAAGCTTCTTTTGATACGTAAATACTACCTGATGCAACCATCCACTCTTGCAGGCAGCAGCTTTTGGAAGTTTAAGAAAGTGAAAAAATATATATCATTGTTGTCTTGTATCATCATAGTGAAAAAAGCACTAGAAGAGGGTAACTATAAGCTCAACTTTGTCAGATGAGGCAATGAGGAACGTGCTATGTCTTATACTTAAATATATAGAAAAGGAGCACTGGGGGAATATACTTCAGAGGCAAAGACCAACCGTATAATAAGCATAGTATAGGGATTTGGAATAACTCTTGAATCAGTGTGCAGAAAAATCCCGTATATAGTTACATCAGGGATATTATAAGTGACGTTCATAGGAGTTCAAGTTTTGAATGGTTGTGCTGCAGACAATTTTGCTTGATACTAGCTTCATTTCATTCAGTTGTGGCTTCAAGCGTTGACCATTCTCAAAATTCAGACTGCTATTAGAACATGTATTAACCATTAAAACCTTTACTATTTGCAAAATCCACAGAAAAAGTAGTAAACTCTAAGCGAAACAACTCAAGACAAGAGCAGTTGTTGAGAAGATCGATCAAGTACCTCGTGTCATCGAACTCCGTCTTCTGTATCTTAGCAACCCTAAGAGAATAATCTGCAACATCCACCAAAAACACTATCAGAATCACCAACACAAACACACAAAGACACACATACACACACAAAACACAAAACAAACACCTACTCCGAATGAAGGACGCCACGGACGGGGAATAGAGACCTTGGTTCTGCCCCGAACACGGAGACGAGGCGAGATCCCCACCCTTCCTAGCCAAGAAAGACAATCCACGCCTTCCAGTGAAGCAAGACGCGAGAGGCAGAGGTCCCTCCTGCACGGCCACCGAGGAGGAATCTTCCTTCTGGGAGTTATCGGAGGAAAGAAGGTGGTGGATGCCGTGAGTGGGAGCGGAGGAGGAGGAGAAGGGGGCGAGAAAGATTAGTGATTGTCGGAAGCGGGAGATTAGGGGGGCCGTGAACATCAGAGTGGGGTGGCGAGGGTTTCCCCGGGGCCAGTGCATGGCGTAAGAGTTCTGCTAGGATACGGATGTTGTGTGGTTCTGCCGCCGCCACTGGTGGTGGTGCAGCTGCTGCTGCTGCTGCTGGTCGGAGGGAAGCATGTTGTGGCCCGTGGGAGTAAATGAGCGTTGCGTGTGTTGAGCTCGTTTAGTCACTTGTATTTTGGTCCAGAAGTTGGTACCCGGTAACCCGGATGTCATGTACGGATTTCACTTGTGTTTTATGTCGTATTATCCTCTTATTGGTACTATAATACTCGTTAGTTATTTTTGCAGCAGGTATTGGATTACAAGCGACGAAGTCCACCAGACCACCCCCGTATAATGATACTTTATCAGTTTATTGCAAGCTACTGGACATTCTTGTTCCATCTGATGAGGTTTATGTAGAGTATAATAAGGTTGTATCTGTTTTATTTTTTAAAATATTAATAAGATTGTTTCGGTGGCATCCATGATTGATCATTAGCATAAATAGTAAGCTTTCGACAATAACATTTGTCAATTTATTTTTATTGGAATAAGGATTGAATTTGTAATTATATATAAATAGATTTTTCTATTTATAACTAATTGATTTTAAATTGAATGAATAACTTCACTAATATGATTAAATCCGTTGACATAGGCTTGTTGACACATCTTATTTTAGGTGTTCTGAATTGACGTGTCTATTATAATGTTGGTATCTCACTATCTCGCATTCCTTGGGTTATTGTCATCTGTTATGGTTTAGCAGCAAAGGGACTAATTAACCAGCATTCCTGAAGTTAAAAAGGATCAATCTACATGGTCCGTTGAAGGCTAGTGTTAAAACCAGTTCCAAGCAACAAGCCCAACCCAAATATGGATCAGCAGACCTTGGTCTTTTTAGTCCAAAAGGGAGAGAAGAAAACCAGCCCAATCCAAGTTTGGACTTTAGGCTTTCATGAATCCGACCAACATTTCCATGGGTGAAGACTGCTTTTTTTGGCTCTAGAATTACTTATAAAACAAGTCCAGAATATGAACTAATATAGTAATTCATCTGATTTCTTTATTCTAGAAATTGTTATTTTACATGGTAGAGTAGAATAAAGTTTTTTTGCTACATTATTCTAATACACGCATGTCTAGTTGTCTACCGTATGTTTGTTTTTTTGTATAAAAATAATACACATTTAATATGGTCTATACATGTTTCAAAGTAAATATATGTTTAGATAATCAAGTAAATTAATATTAATCTATGTACTTTCACTTATTCTAACACTTAATCTATTTTTTAAATAAACTAGAATATCTCCTTCTACACAAAGATTAAGCTAAAAGAGAAAATCACTCAAACAAAATAACAACACTATCAAATTATTAATACCACTTTCCATTAATTCTTAATTTTCTTATTCTACATTCAAAGAGGATTAAAATTTTGTGTTGAAATATATGCATGGATTGATTTCTTTCCCATATACATTCCCAAATTATAATTAGTAAAATTTTAATAGGCAATTGAACATGTATGTTGGAACCTACGACTTTATATTTAATGGTTTGTTAAGTTTCACAAATCACAAACCACATCTTGAGTTACGATCCTTTAAAGATGAGTGTAAAGTTTTGTCAACTGGGTTTAGTGGCTTTGCTAAAAGTGATCATGTTCCTTGGATGGACAGCCTGGTAGGTTGGCTTAGGCTCTTGGTTCGGTCAGGACATTACAATTGGCTCAGTTGGACCAAAGAGATCAAGGATTGTCTACAGATAAATAAAGATGATAGAGGGCATTGACAAGTAGATTAGGTCCCATTAGACGCCTAGGTTAGGGTTTGCTCCATAAATCAAGAATCAAGTCATTGGATGATTGGATAAGTTAGTGCATACATTGGATCTCCAGATGGGGCATTTGTAGCCAAACTACCCTGTGGTGGTTGGGATCACGCTAAGTCTCAGTGGTCGAGGTGGATTGAGTTTAGTAGGGTCGATTGGGCCTAAAGATCCATATCGGTGATCCCTCGCTTTATAGACCAACCCAATGTATCCATATGAGGAGCCCTTTACTTCGTAGTATGACAATTTACCCAGAATCAATTTGAGTGTTTGTTTGTTTGACCACCTAAGAGGCCAAGACAAACTCGATCAACCTCAACTAGGGAGAACTGGTTTAGTCCCAACTATTCAATCCTAACCACCACAAGATAGCCTAGTTCCAAATGCCCCATTCTCAAGTAAGATTGTCAATGGATTGGATTGGATCGGATTAGGATTCAACTCATTACCTAATTTATTTCTTTTTAATAGGTCATAAGTCAGTTGATAATCTATTTTTTCAATCCTTGATCTGTAACTCAACCCAACCTATTTAGAGAAAATAGGGTGGATAAGGTTAATGGGTTAAAATATGTCAAATGTTCATCTAAAAATTTAAAAAAACTACATCTAAAAAAGATAGAATTTCATCATCTTCATCTAAAAATATTTCATAATACTCTACAAACTTACTCATCTAATAAATTCAAGAATTTATAAATTTTTAAACAATAATAGATCAATATCTAATCAATTAAAATATGAAATATATAACACTGTTCAATACTAACGGGTTAATGAGTAGGGTTAAAGGTGGAAATCGAGCCGACCCGACCCGACCCAGTCCACAAAACAAGAGGCCCGACCGGCTCGCAGGCTAGTCCGGGTCGGGCCTCCTTTGGGAGGTCATGGGCCCAGCACGGCCCATGGCCCGTCGAGCTAGCAGGCCCGGCTGCCTTGCCGACGGGCCGAGTTGGGTCAAGCTGGTCCATTGGCCCAAATTTTATTTCTAAAATTATTTTTTTATTAATAAAAAATATTTTAAATACATCACTTTTTTTACATAAAAAATACAAAAGATATTTACATCATTTTTTTTACATTTTTTATTTTTACAATTTTTCATCAATATTTATTCAATTGTGGAGTCTGTTCTGCCTGTTGAAATTGATACCGCATCATCGTCTTCTTCTGATTCAGAATTCAAGCTCAATCCCTAAAGACGGTCAACCGCATCGTACCAATCTTTTAAACAGACGGAGGCTTCTACAGACTTCTCTGATAATCTACATCTTTTATCATTTAATACTCTTTTTCCTACAGAAAATGCAGATTTCGACGCCACAATTGATGCCGGAATCGTTAGTAAATCTTTTACCATTTTTGCTACTATAGGAAACCTAATAGCTGTAGCAGGCCACCACTTTAATATATTTAAGTTATCTATTTCTAAATCACTAAAAGCAATTGGGGATTCTAAATAATTATCTAATTCATTATTTGTACTTGATTTTATATATTTTTCCTTTTTTTATTTAATCTACTTCATAAAGAACTACCACTACTACTACTTATTTGTGTCCCAAAAAAACTAGATACTTGACTACTAGATGTTTCACCATAATTTCTAACATATTCTTCAAATAAATTATATAAAGTTGTCTTTATTTTATCATTAAATGAATCTATACACTCATTTTTATTCATATTACGAAAAATATCATCTATAAGTATCATACAATTAACTAATCTATGTCTAAGATCCATAATTAAAGCTAAACATGCCCACATTGGAGGCTCACTCCAATAAT
>JAMKQA010025815.1:0-20399 GCA_024699735.1 Posidonia australis
TGATCTGAGTCAGTGGACTGTGGCAATGTAAACTCCACCTGCTCGGGAGTACTGGGCCGTTCTACTATGACTGGCTTCTCTCCATTTTGCATCAAAGAAGCCTCATCAAAAGTGACATCACGACTGTGAATCACTTTCCCTGTTTCTGTCATAAATTCTATACCCTTTAACTCCCATTCCATATTCAACAAATATACCTTTCTTGGCACGCGGCTCAAGCTTGCCATTGTTCAAATGGTAGTATGTTGGACACCTAAAAATTCTTAACTAGGAGTAATTTGCAGTTCTGTCCATCCACACTTCATATAGAATCTTTTCTTCTATTGCACTCGAGGGTGACTTGTTGACAAGATAAGAAGCTGTGTTAACAACTTCAGCCCAGAACTTCTTGTCCAAACCTGCATGAGAAAGCATACACCTGGCTTTCTCCAACAAAGTGCGGTTGAGGCGTTCAGCAACTCCATTTTACTGTGGAGTGACTCTAACCATATGATTTTTGGTTATACTTACATCCTGGCAATAACTATCAAATTCTTGAGAACAGAACTCTAAACCATTATTTGTCCTCAAGTATTTTACTTTCCTTCCACCTGGTTTTCAACCAATGTCCTCCATTGCTCGAAGCTCTTGAAGGTATCACCTTTATGTTTCAAAATGAAAACCCATGTCATGTGAGAATAATCATCTACTATGGAAAGAAAATACCTTGATCCAGCAAGAGAGAGTTGTTGGGAAGGTCTCCAACAGTCTGCGTGGACATAATCCAAAATCCCTCTAGTAGTGTGCTCTCCTCTGTCAACCTGAACACGTTTCTGTTTTCCAAAGATGCAGTGTTTGCACAAGTCTATACCAACAAACTTGAGCTTATCCAACCTACCCAAACTGCTAAGTTTCTACATTCCCTTCTGCCCCAAGTGGCCCAATCTGGAGTGTCATATAGCAGACGTGGATTGCTGATCTGTAGCAACAGCGACAGCAACACCTATAACTAGAGAACCTTTAAGTATGTAAAGTGGTCCATTCTTGACTCCTTTCATAACTACCATGGAGTCCTTTGAGACATACAATTTGCCTCCTCCACCTGTATACTTGAAACCCTTGGAATCAAGTGCCATTAAGGAGATCAAACTCTTCCCTAAACTGGGAACATGTCATACATCTTCAAGAGTTCTTACTGTGCCATCATGCATCTTGAACCTGATTGTTCCAATGCCAGCTCTAAGACAGACATCATCATTGGCCAAAGTAACCTGTCCTCTATTTACCTGCTCATATGTGTGGAAAAACTCCTTGTTTGGAGTCATATGATGTGAAGCACCAAAGTCTAATATCCAGCTTTGTTCTGAATATGCACTGCAAGATACTGTGAGTGAGAAATCACAGTCTGATGCTGAATCTTCCTTTTCAGCCACGACAGTATTTCCCTTGGATTTCAACTTTGGGCAATTTACTTTCCAATGCCCCTTCTCCTTGTAGTAGTTGCAAGTATCCTTAGAATACCTCCCTCTTGATTTGCTCCTACCTCTGAATTTACTGTTGTGTTTCTGAGGCCATCCCCTGCTATCACCATAATGCACAGACAAACCAAACGCACTAGTCTCGTTGCTCCCATGCATAACCATATGCCTAAGCTCCTTTGAGTGAAGACTGGATCTTACTTCCTCAAGTGTGATTGTATCCCTGCCAACCACAAAAGATTGCACAAAATTCTCAAAAGACAATGAAAGTGAAACAAGCAGAATGAGAGCTACATCCTCATCCTTAACAGTCACACCTATATTCCTCAACTCCATGAGGATAGTATTAAGCTGATCCAGATGCTGTTTCAAAGGTGTGCCTTCCTTCATCCTCAAAGAAAACAATCTTTGCTTGAGCAACAACTTGTTTGTTAGGGACTTTGTCATATACAAAGTTTCCAACTTGTGCCACAAACCAGAAGTTTCATCAGCCACCTCTATAATTACCTCATCTGATAAACACAACAGAATAGTAGAATGAGCCTTCTCTTCTTGCAGTTCATACTCAGCAGATTTTCTGTCAATAGTTGACTCCTTATTTAGGAGAGCCCAAATGCCTTGTTGCTTCACCAAGACCCTCATCTTAATTTGCCATAAGCTGAAACTATTTTTCCCATTAAACTTTTCAACTTTCATCGCTGGAGTTGCCATTTAAATGCAAAAACAAAAAAAAAACAGCAGACTAGCTGAAAATTCAGAAGCAACTCAACCAGCAGATACTGTACTGAACTATCCTCAATTAATCAAAGCAACAATCAGATTCACAAAACACCACAAAACAGAGTAAATCTGAGCAAAATCTGACTGATGTCCTAATCTCGCTAAAACTCCACAACAAATGCAATCAAGTCCACTATTGCAACCAATCAAAAATGAGTTTAGAGAACTTACTACCTGTACCACAAAATGGGACGGTGGAAGACCCAACGGCGTGGCGCAGCAAGGCCAAAATCCGGACTGCCCACGGCGTGGCAAAAAATACCAAAATCCGGACCAAAAATCTGAACTACTGTCGCTGGCCACCGAACGCGGACGATCGGCGGCAACTGCAGGGCACGAACGCCTGCGGGACGGACGGATGCCGATCGGACGCGGGACGCGAGCGACGCAACTGCTGGACGCTCGCAGGCAACTGGCGACGGACGAACGATTGACGACGGATGAAACTCGCAGCTGACAGGAATTCTGTATGGACGATGGATTGTGGAAAACCCTAAAATCCCAAAATCTCGTCTTCTTTCTTCAACACAAATCAAATCACGAAGCCAACTCCCAAACCTGCTTTGATACCACTTGTTGTGCATGGAATCCAGGAACGCACAGCGAACAAACAGGAGGATGAACGTCGCAGCAAAGAAGAGGGGGCGCGAGGAGAACGAACACAGAATTTTACGTGGTTCCCCAACTTGGGTACATCCACGGGATGGAGAGCTCGTTGGTGGTTTTATTCTAATTTGGGGATACAAAAAAAATCTACCTCATTTGGGTACCCTACACAAACTTATATAGCTTGGCAACCCAAGAGTCAAAAAACCAAAATACCCCTACAACTTATACATCAAATATACAACAATTCAAGACACATACAACAAAGAAGAAGAGGAAGTTAACTGGAAAGGAAGAAGGAGAAGAGTGTAGAAGAAGCTCGCTCGTTCGCCTCCTCTTATACGCATGAAAAAGGTTAGTTAGGCATGCACCCAACTACCAAGCATATACATGCACACGCACCCGTATGTTTTCGACCAACCACCAACTTCAAAGCACAAGGCCAATAATCCAACACCACCTACACATCCACACGTGCACAATGACAAGCACAGTGCCTATAAAATGACAAGGCACAGAACAAACTAAATAGTAGAACCCAAGCATAAAACTACAAAATTACTAAAATGACATTACACCAGTAACACCTGTACATAATCAAATTCATTAAAAAGTATATTTACAATTAAATAAATTTCCAAGTGTTACACAAAGAAATGCACAAGAGAACAATAATGGAGCCTAAAAACGAGGAATGACATAGAAAGCAAATTCAAGGTAGAAATTGGATTCTCTCATTTAGGAATCTAGTTGATTTCCTTGAAGATTAGATTTTAATCCATCTTTGTTATCTTGAATCTGATTGTATTCTCATTCTCGCTTGTAGTCCTACATCAATAGGTAGAAGAGCAAACCCGATCCTTCCTTTGAGATTAAAATTCACCATCAATTCCTCTTTTGCAATTCCTAGGCTACCAACACTACTGCAATCGCCTCTCTTCCGCCACCACCATTACCACACACGACCACCACTATTACAACACTACATATCCACCATCGCACCATGGCCACCATTATTGCAACATAACTATTGATGTTATTGAGAAATAAAGAACTTTAACTTCTATTAGATAGAGAGAGTTACATATATAGAAAGAGTTAAAGAATATCCAATAGCCTGTTAACCCATATACTCAATAAAGCTATAACTCTAACACACCCCCTCAAGTTAGAGCATATACATCCAGAATATCCAACTTGGTACATAGAGATTTGAATACTCCAATACTCAAACCCTTTGTGAAGACATCAGCTAACTGCTCAGATGAATATGTATAGAAATGACCATTTTCAACACCATATCTCCCACATAATGACAGTCAACCTCTACATACTTGGTACACTCATGAAAGGTAGGATTGTTGACAATGAAAATGACCACTGGATTGTCACAAAACATTGACATCGACGTCTCAAGTGATGAACAAAGATCAGAAAGAAGGGATTTGATCCACACCATCTCGCATGCGGTCTATGCCATAAACCTGTACTTTACCTCTGCACTGGAACATGACACTACATTCTGTTTCTTGTTCCTTCATGTGATAAAGTTTCCTCCTACATAGGTACAGAAGCAAGAAGTAGACTTCTTATCCCCTCGATCTCCTACATATCTTGAGTCTGAATATGCCACAACATTCATATAGCCATTCCTCAGACCATTTCCTGGAGAACTTTCCACATAGGAAAGGACTCACAAAGCTTCACTCTAGTGTACCTTCCTTGGCTCATGCATGAACTGACTCAGTAAACAAACAACGTATGAGATATCTAACCGAGTCACTGTCAAATAAATGACTTTACCAATCAACCTCCTATACTGACCCAAGTTAACCAACAACTCAGAACTGGTATCCTAAAGGGGTGGTGACTTTTCAATAAGGGTACTTTCTGGTTTGCATCCCAAGAGTCCTGTTTTCTAAATAAGATCAAGTGCATACTTTCTTTAAAATAACATTTTTTCACTAGCATAGGCAAACTCGATACCGAGGAAATACCTTGGTTTATCCAAATCCTTAATGACAAAATGAGATGCAAGGTATTCTTTCGCTTCTTTAATACTTCCTTGGTCACTGCCAGTCACTAGAATATCGTCTACATAGACCCCAAGCAACACACATCCCTGATCAGATCTCTTGTAGAAAATTGAATGATCCACAACACATTTTTGAAAGCCTCTATTCAACACTACGTGGAAAATTTTCTCAAACCATACTCTAAGACTCTTTTTTATACTATAGATTGTCTTCTTCAGCTTGCATACTCTATCCTCTCCCTGAGCGACATACCCTAGAGATTGCTTCATAAGGACAATCTCTATAAAATCGCCATATAATAAGGCATTTTTTACATCTAGCTGATACAACTCTCAGGAATTATTTAAAGCCACAGACAGAACAATCCTGATAGAATTAAGGCGAGCCACTGGAGAGAAGATCTGATCATAGTCAATGTCATAAGTCTGAGTGAACCCTCGAGTTACCAATTTAGCTTTGTATCGATCAACTATGTCGTCTGCTTTGTATTTGACAATATAAACCCAACGATAGGTGACTACGTAAGCTCCTTCAGGTCCGGTCACCAACTCCCAAATGCTACAAGCTGTCAAGGCGGCTACCTCTTCATCCATTGTTGTCTTCTATTGAGGAAATAAAAGTACTTCTTGGTGATTCTTGAGAATAGATTCAGAGGAAAGAGACGACAAAGGCACGAAACTATGGATGTAGAAAATCATAGGTAACAAAATTAGAGATAGGATGAGTAGTAGAGGAACGACTACCTTTTCTTAGAGCTATGAGCAGATGTAAGTCACTTAGAGATGGATCTACATTCAAGGAAGAAGCTGGTTCTACTGCTGACAGAGGAAGTGGTCTCTGACGGCCGATATACCTGCAAGAGAGGAGAGTCTACTGGAGTTCGGTGAACGACAGTGAGTAGAGGAACTCCACTACCGACGGTAGAGTACACTCCTCCTCAGAATCACTAAAGTATGCCAAAGACTCAAAAAAGGTGACATCTACAGACACAAAATATCTACTAAAAGGTGGATGAAAACACTGATATCTACGTTGAGTTCTGGAGTATCCTACAAAAATACTTGATTACCTTAGGAAAAAGTTTATCAAGTGTAGGTGAGAGGTCCTAGACAAATGCTACACAACCAAAGATCCTACGAGGCAAGGAAAACAAAGTGGCATTTTTTCTGAAGACGTCGTAGGGAAATTTCACCCCCGAGAGGGATGGAAGGCATTCTGTTGATGACGTATATGGCAGTAAGAACCGCATCCGACCACAAGTGTTTGAGGACCTTCATGTGTAGCATGATGATACATGTGACATCAAGAATGTATCTGTGGTTATGTTCTGCCACCCCATTCTGCTAGAAAGTGTAAGGACACGTGGTTTTATGTATAATGCCTAGAGATGCACAATAAGATTTAACATTGTTTTAAACAAACTCCAATGCAATATCAGTACGCAAACACTTAGGGATAATACTAAACTGATTTTTTATTTCTAAAATAAAAACTTTGAGTACATCAAAAATGTGACCACGGTCTTTTAACGAGTACACCCAAGACACCTTAGAGAAGTCATCAATAAAAACAATATAGTATTGGTGACTTGACATAGACGAGATAAAAACAATATTGTATTGGTGACTTGACATAGACGAGACTCTAGATGGACCCTAGATGTCACAATGCACTAACTCAAACAATGTGGAACTAGACGCAAAACGCAACTGTCTAAAAGAAGCACGATGGTGCTTTCCCAACTGACACGACACACTTAAACTGAGAAACAGTTACTTATCACAATGCTTGTTGAAGTTTTCAGTGAGAAGGGTAACCCAACCGGTAATGCCACAATGAAAGCGACTCTAAAGTGGAAGCCACAGACGCTAATCCTTGAGGTATCTTGTTACTGACCAGCAGGTACACACTATTTCCACGCTCAAGACCCAAACCAATCTTCTTCCCCGTCAGTAAGTCCTCAAAAGTGCAGTAAAAAGAAAAAAAAGCCACACAACAAAGTAATTGTTTAGTAATTACACTAATGGAGAGAACATTCACAAGAAATTCAGGCACATTTAAGACTTCATCAAGAGAGTTGGAAATAGACTTGCACAACTCCCTCTCCAAAAACTAGACAAGATCGACCATCAGCAATGATCACAGATCTAATATCAGATAATTATGATAGACAAGTAAAAAGGATTTTTGTACTTGATATGTGGGAAGAGACACCAAAATTAATTATCCAAGAAGAATTCTTAGAAGCTAAGAGAACACTAGTACCTGTGGAAATTGAGTAAGAGACAGACGATAGAGTCAATGGCCTGTAGCTATAGGAACTTGTCATAATCAGCCTGTGAGATGGTAACTGTGTGCTCCTCACTAGTGGAAGTGGCTAATGAATACTCTGTAGTAAGATGTACAAATGAAGAAGACGAGGGCCGATCATGTAAGTCCCAACATCTTTCAATACGATGACCTGTCCTACCATAATGGGTGCATCGAGGCTGTCCTCCAGAATCTGTACAATGACGACCACGAGAGCCACCACACCCTCGCCCATGTGTGGTTGCCATAACAGACTGATCTGAAACTAAAGGAGTGACTGTGGAAATGCGTAGAAGCCGAATAAAGGTAGTCTACAGAACTGACATACTGTCAGTCCTAAAATCTGTCCCTTAATCTGAAAACTAAGTTCACGAGACAGACTAAAGAGATAGATCGCCACTACAAGCTCCTCTTAATATTGTCTTATATGTGTAATGTCAGTCATCAAGTTTAGTAAAGAATGCAGTAATGTGAAGTACTCTGGAACAGAACTATCTCCCTGACGAAAAGTGAACAGCTACTTATATGCCCCGAAAACTCTAGATATGTTCTCATAGCCATAAGTAAAACGAAGAGTATTCCATATCTTCTTAGCATGTCTCAACATCATAACCTCTTTAGTCACAATGGGTTCCATACTGTTGACCATCCAAGAAACGATGACGACATCATTTGCAAATTAGTCATCATAAGTCACATCCTTACTATCTGGAGGCTTGGTAAGATAGTTGATTTTCCAATGTGTAATGATGAAAGTCTCAAAACTTTAAGCCCAAAGTAGATAATTTTTGCTATTTAACTTTTCAAAAGTGCCACTAAGGTTCTTGACTAATGATTCACGTGCAGCCATAATAAACAGATAATATATATGGTCTGATTTTGCAAGACAGAGGAGATAACAACCTGATTTGACGTATACCGGGCTGAAACACAGCAAAAAAAAGGCCACCAAAAACACCCATACACAGTTCAAAGGTACAAAACCGTGTAGATTTCACGTATCCACACCCACACGAAGAAGAAACAAGACTAAAGGAAGTCTACGACATGACTTGGACGTCGAATGGTGGCAAACAAGAGTTGAACAGTCCTTCGAAGAGACAAGTGTTGCCGAAGACCCCGCAGCTGCTACAGGACCAGCCAACGATGGCTATCAGGCCAGCTGGTGCTTGCGAGGGAGCCTGCTGGGAGCCGACAACGGATCTGTTGGCGACGACGGTTTCCGATGAGGTGGTGGCCGACGGCTGAAGATGGAGAGAAGAAATTAAGGTTTAAGGCCTGTACTCTGATACCATGTTGATGTTATTGAAAAATAAAAATCTTCACCTTCTATCAGATAGAGAGAGTTACATACACATAGAGAGTTAAAAAATATCCTCTACTGAATGAATATCCAATAACCTACTAATCCATATACTCAATAAAGCTATAACTATAACAATAATAACCACACACGCAGCACCATCATTGCCTCCCGATCTTCACCATCAACCCCAACCACCTCCCTTGCTACCGTAGTACGTGCACTCAACCACCCATCATCACATAGCAAACCCACCCACATTTCACCACCGTCCATCATATGCATTTGGTCACACACACCGCTGCTTTCATTGCCTCTATGCCATCGTCACTATAGGATTCCCGTCATCATCCTCACTGTCATCATCCTAGGATTTCACAAAAAAAAAAGAACAAGACAGAAGTTCTTATTGGTATTAAAGGATGGTATCACATTCTTCGCTTAATCTTGATTTATAATAATTTCAATGCGGTTAGATATTTATGCAATCTTTTCTTATTTCCACCAGAAATATAACAAAAATCCATGTATATTTTCTACATCTTCATTTTTATCATTATTTATGTACATACTACAATTGCTTGTACTTTCTTTCTTTCATGTGCTTGTATTCTATTTAATTTAATTATTTTGTGCATAATTCGTTGATGTCTCAACACATTTGAATATTCTTCTAGTTCTTTAAAATTACATTTATCCTTTTGCCATCGTTCCCTTGAGCAACGACTTGATAGAATCAATGATAAAATCCTAACAATAAGCAATGAAACTTCTTTATTCTCCCAACATATGAAATTTTTGCAAAGTCAAATTATACTGAGAAATCTACATATCAATGCTGTAGAATGTCTACTTAAAAATAATAGTAACACACAATTGCAGTATACAATTTCATACATTCTTAAAGTGTAGAACTAAAGTTTGCAAAATTATAAGCAATGAGGCTAGTTCTTTAAATATTGTGGTTAAAAGTGCTATTGCTAAAATAAATATGGCATCTAAGTCTCATCCTCATCCATTCCACATTCCATGTGCTAATCTTTTGATTTTTGAGAGAAGCCTTGTTCATGTCCAAATGGATAACTACCTTGCTCATATTTGGTATGATGTTCTTCCAATGAATATCGATCATATTCTTTTAGGTTTCCATGACTTCAAGAAAGGCAAACTTACCCTAACATGTAAACTAACACATTTTTAAATCTCAAGGCAAATTCTTTAAATTGCTTCCCTCATCAAAGTCAAATATCTTTAAACCTTTCACAATCAAACAATCATATCTTTACCTCCAACTATAAACAAATCTCCTCAAGAACTTAATGTTAAAAGGTAAGATCTAGTGTCTCAAATTTCAAAGAAGACCCTCAACATGAACGTGATGCTAAGAAATTAAATCATTTGCCTCAAATTTTCAAAACAGTATCTCCATAAGAACATAATGCATTTGCATTGTAGAGGTTCCCTTTATTTTTACAAAATCTAACTATGATTCCTCTCTTATTTCACTTCCCAAGCATGATGATCTTTCTTCTTTTACTGCATATCTTGAGCTACCATTATCCATAAATTTAAATCTTAAGAGTGACACTAAGGTAAACAACAAGAGAATGGAAGAATTTTAATTGTCACATACTTTCAATCATTTAATTAGCAACCTTACGAATATTGACCATGACATTTTATCACATTGTTTCTTTGATCCAATTCATGTCCTGAAAATAATCCTATAGTGTTCATCTTGTCATCTGTCATCTTAAGGATCTACATGTTGATATTCAAATAAAATCTGTGTTAAATAACATAAACTATATAGATGCAAACTTACATCGTAAGAATAAAAGATTCCTTGTATATCTTGTAATGTTATATTTATTTTCTAAGTAATATCCATATCCCTTGTTTCAACGCTTTCATACTAGACTTGCCAAACTTTGCCATATTCTTGGTAGCTTATCATTAGACCTACTTATATTATTATTGCCGCATGATTTCGATGTAAATGTAGTTTCTAATACAAAGGATTGTTACTTAACAAAGGTACCTTTAAGTTTCTTTTTGTCTACAGATATCTTTGTAGATTTGCCTTTTTTCTATATCAACCGTCATGCCTCTATTGTGCTACAAGTTTCAACAATCTTTTGGAACAATATCATAAACATAAGTCGTCGAAGTTGAGTTTTTCTCAGTGGGAAAGAATGATGAGGATAGTATTGAGATAATTAGTTAGATAGATTTAGATAATTAATTATTTTATCTTACCATTTAGTTGTATGGTTAGTTACATCTTTTGTATTAAATATTTTATCTTACTATTTAGTTGTAAAGTTAGTTATATCTTTTATTTGAATTTGTAATTAGGTATCCTATATATGAGAACCAACCTCCTATTCTCAAACAGTTTTAATTATGATTTGAAATTAATGATATTTGATATTCTTGAGTCAATATTGGAGTCTCTCTCATTTAGAAATCTAGTTAATTTCCTTAAAGATTGAATTATAGTCCATCTTCGTTATCTTGGACTCTTGCTTGTCTTACATCACTTTTAATATTATCATATATTATAAGCACATATACAAGCAAATGACACAAGTCATTAAGCAAGTGAGAGCAATAAATATAATACAGATTGTTACTGGTAATGGAATTATTTTAAAAATGTCAATTCCATAATGATGAAAATGTATGGAATCTATTGAACACTGTGTATAACTCATTGTATTGATCTAATACTTAAGGACTTCGAAAAAATGAAAATGGCAGAGAGCACATTAAGAGAAGAAAGACTTCTAACCAATTTCATTTACAATCACTCATATTTGTTGCCTTTTATGATATCACCCAAGTGTTGTGGTGATTTGATTCAACCAGGAGTCACTCGATTTGCAACAAAATATATTACCGTTTAAAGTATGCTTGATTGAAAAAATAAATAAAAATATATGTTCAATTCGCAACAGTGGTATGGTAAAAGTGTAATTTTTTTGGGAGAATTGTCAAAAAGTGGTAAATATTATGAAACTAATTTTAAAAGTCCTTCGGTTGCTAGATCGTGATAAAAAGCCTACCTTGTGTTTCTTATATGAGACTATACGGTTGATAAAAGATGTAACAGATGTAACATACATGGTATATATCATTTAAGGCATACTTTAAAATTACAGATGAAAGATGATCCAACATGTTTCTTCATCCTTTACATGAAGCTAATAAGTATTCTAAAATGTACATTCATGTTATGTTTAACTATTTATATAATACTTTGATGAATGAGTTTTTTTTATCAATGTAACATATTATTTGAATCTACAGTTCCAGTACAATCATCAACTTAGAAATCATATTGATTTACTAGCATCTATTAAGTATGTGATTAAAAAATTAGAGCTTAATCTTGATGTTTAAATACAATCTCTCAATGAAATTAAATACTTTAGGGACGAACTTTTGACATTTAAAGTCTACACGGTACGTTCTCATGATACGATGACTCAAGTAATGTTTTTAAGATCATTTCTTTTATTTCATAACATGACTCTATAATATAAGTAATAATTAGTGAATGATAGATGTCGAATGGAATGGATGCTCTAAATTTAAAGAATATTGCACTAAATTTGTTCAATTTCAAACTATAGTAGCATCAGGCTGTGAACGAAATTAGAGTAAATTCAACTATATTCATACAAAAAGAAAAAATAGTAAGAAACTACAAGATTGAATGACTTGATATTTGTACACTACAACATAAGATTGAGAATAAAGTATATCAAAGAGATAGATGATAAAGATTATTTAAACTCAATAGATCTTGCATATATTTATAATGAAGACGAAAAAGATAATCCTATACTTTAATTGTTGCAAGAAAATAGAGAACCAACTCTAAATGAAGAAGGTAGACCATGTTCTAAAATTACTAGTGAGATAGACATCAATACAGAGGAATACATGTGTTCATCAAGATGCTCTTATAAAAATAACAAAGGCATAGGAGATGATAGTGAGTCAATGATACAAATGATAACACTATACAAGCACCTGATGAGGATAATGATGGTATTGAAGATGCAACCCCACCTACAATAAAAAAGGCACAAAGAAAGAGAAACTTAAGGGCCACTTAACCTATTTATAAGAGAAGATGGCTTCACACATGCTACATAAGATAGACATCATGAAACCCGATCAGCAATTCACAGTTGTCTGACATTAAATCTGTGGTCATTGCTGATGGTCGATCTTGTCTAGTTTCTAAAGAAAGAGTTGTGCAGGCTTCTTCCCAGCTTTCTCTTGATAAAGTTTTATATGTTCCTAACTTTTCTGTAAATCTTCTTTTTATTAGTACTATTACAAAACTACATTATTGTATGACTTTTTTTCCATTTAACTACACTTTTCAGGATTTACAGACGAGGAGAATTGGTTTAGCCTGTGAGCGCAGAAATTGTGTGTACCTACTGCTCAGTGACGAAATACCTCGTGGATTAACGTCAGTGGCTTCTATTTCAAACCCATCTTCGTTGTGACACTACCAGTTAGGTCACTTCTCTCACTAGAAGTTACAACAGGCATTACCATGGGTGATTGTTTCTTCCTTTAAGTGTGAATCGTGTCAGTTAGAAAAACATCATCGTACTTCTTTTAGGCAATTGCATCTTGTGTCTAGTCCTAATTTGTTTGAGTTAATGTATTACGACATCTAGGGTCCTGCCAGAGTCTTATCTGTGTCTGGTCACCGACATTACATTATCTTTATTGATAATTTTTCTAAGGTGTCTTGGGTATATCTATTAAAGATCATGATCATATTTATCATGTACTCAAAGTTTTTCTTTCTGAAATAAAAAATCAATTTGGTGTTACTCCCAAGTGTTTACATACAGATAATGCATTAGAGTTTGTTCAAAACAAGGTTGAATCTTATTGTACATCCTTAAGTATTATACATCAAACCTCTTACTGTTGGCCTAGCAGACCCTCCTCGTCCCTCACAGGTATATCCGCGCCGTCAGCAACCACCAACTCCACCAGCAATAGAACCAGCTTCCTCCTCGAATGCAAATCCACCTCCAAACGACCTACATCTCTGTATTGCTCTACAAAAAGGTAGTCGTTCTCCCACCGCTCACCCAATCTCTAATTTTGTTTCCTATGACTCTCTCTGTCCTCGTTTCCGTACCTTTGCCTTGTCCCTTTCCTTTGAATCTATCCTAGGAATCACCAGAAGGCACTTTTACTTTCCCAATGAAAAGCAGCAATGGATGAGGAGATAACTGTCTTGACAGCTCGTGACACGTGGGAGTTGTGATCGATCCTATTGAAGCTCAAGTAGTCACCTGTCGTTAGGTTTATACTGTCAAATACATAGCAGATGGCACTATTGAAAGCTACAAAGCCAGATGAGTAGCACGAGGATTCACTCAGATGCATGAGATTGATTACGATCAGACCTTCTTCCAAGTTACTCGTCTCAACTCTATCAAGGTTGTTCTCTCTGTTGCCATCAATAACTCCCGGGAATTGTGCCAGCTAAATGTAAAAAATGCCTTCTTGTTTGGTGATCTCACGGAAACTATTCTTATGGAGCAACCTCTGAGGTATGTTGCTCAAGGGAAGAACAAGATATGTAAGCTCAAGAAGGCAATTTATGGCCTAAAACAGAGTCCTAGAACATGGTTGAGAAATTCAACCAAGTGGTGATAGATGGAGGTTTTCAAAATGTGCCATGGATCATTCTGTTTTCTACAGGAAAACTGATCAAGGATGTGTGTTGCTTGTGGTCTATGTAGATGATATTCTGGTGACTGGTAATAACCATGGAGACATAAAAGAAGTCAAAGAGCATCTTGCATCTCACTTTGTCACTAAGGACTTGGGGAGACTAAGGTATTTCCTTGGTATCGAGTTTGCTTATACCAATGGGAAGATGATGTCATCCCAGAAAAAGTATGCACTTGAACTTCTTTAGGAGACAAGACTCTTGGGATGCAAACTAGAGAGTACACCTATTAAGCAGTCACCACCTTTTTAGGATACTAACTCTGAGTTGTTGGATGACACTCGTCAGTACAGGAGGTTGATTAGCAAGGTCATTTACTTGACAATGACTCGGCCAGATATCTCCTATGTTAGCCGACTGAGTCAGTTCATACACAAGCCTAGAAAGATATACTAAAGTGGAGCTTTACAGGTTCTTTACTATGTGAAAAATACTCCAAGAAGAGGTTTGATCTATCAGAAGAATGGCCATATAAATGTTATAGCATATTCAGATTCAGGATATGTAGAAGATTGAAGAGATAAAAAGTCTACTTTTGACTTCTACATTTATGTAAAAGACAACATTGTCACATGGCACAGCAAGAAACAGAATGTAGTGTCACAGTCTAGCGCAGAAGCAAAGTACAGGTCCATAGCACAAACCACATGTAAGATGATGTGAATCAAATCCCTCCTATCAGAGCTTGGTTTGTCATCTGAGATGTCCATGTTGGTGTTTCACGACAATCAGGCAATAAATTTTTTGCCAACAATCCTGTCTTCTATGAACGTACCAAGCATATTGAGATCGACTATCATTACGTTCAAGATATGATAATGAAAGGGATTACATCTACTCTACATACTCATTCATCTATGTAACTAGCTGATGTCTGAGCATTGAAGTATTCAAATCTTTATGTACCACGCTGAGCCTTCTTGATGTGTATGCTCCAACTTGAGGACGAGTGTCAGAGTTATATCTTTATATTATGTATTTTTAGTATATGGATTAGTGGGTTACTAGATATCCATTTAATAGAGGGTATTTTTTGACTCACTATATATATGTAACTCCTCTCTCTCATAATATATTCACATCATTATCTTCCCTAAATTCTACACATATCATACAAACACAATTACACAGAAATTGTAAATCACAGAGTGCATGATCAATGATAGGGGGTCTAGATCTTTTGTCCTCGTCAATCGTCCATCTCTGTCTTAGCCAATCATAATATGACACATAGTGACTCAATCAACCACCATGTCTTACAACAGGGTGAAGTGTCTATGAAGTGTCTATGATTAGCTAAGTCAATACTCAAATCATAAAATATCTGCTCCCAATTTGGGCTATTAATCAAACAAATATATCACAACAAAACTATAATAATGTTTGTCTTTAAATTAATTTCAATCATCATTTTCAAAGTTTATATTTAGTTCACCTACTCGACCATATATGCTATCCCATTTTCTCATCCAATTCAAATGGTTCAACATAAACAAAAACTTCCAAGCTAAATATTTAACAGCCACTCCTAGTCTGCTTCCCATTATACAACTTTCAATTTAAATTTCCATCTTTTGAACATGATCTAGACTAGGAAAGCTTCTAGAAACCAAAGTCTACAAAATTTTAGACTTCAAAACATATTTGTAACACAAAAATTATGTATAAATTGTCTATTTTGGAGCATTTGATTCACGTGAATTCAAGACAATGTAAATAATTTCGCAATAGATTTTCCATTTGGAAGCTTCACAATGGAAAACAGACCGAGAGCACTAGCGCATCTACAGTCTACAATAGGTACTCTAAATTAGAACACCTAGTCAGATACCAGAAACAAGTTCACCTTCAAAACAATTTATACTACAGCTATTTACTTTTTCAATAAAGATTGTCAAAAAACATTCAATGGAAATTCAATATGATCCAGAAGCTATCATCAATCAATATGTGAAAATTTTCCAAAAGAACCATCCAGGAATGTTGAGAAGTGCATAAATGTAATGTAATCATAGATAGCATAGAAGGGTTCAAAGTCTTTCAAGTACAGATATATCTATTATAATAAATGCCTCCAAAAAAAAGTTGCAATCAATTTCTTTGAATTGACAAAAGAATACCTGCTTAACAAAATAACAGTATTTTTGTGCAAATTGTTTCAGGCAATGTTGCACAACATGCAAGTGATCTGCTTGGCCTTTAGCAATCAGCGTGATCTGCTGCTCAATGAAACTTCGAATGTCAGGCAAACACAAATCAGGATCAATGCACTGGTACCCTCTTATTAAGGTGGTTCCTAGAGCGGTTGGGACCAACCGCCTTCCAGCAGACACCTTTAAAAATTGCAGAAAATTTAGTCAGAATCTCAATACAGTTTAACATGTTTTGGATGTACACAATCAATACTTGACCAAGTGACCTAAAACAAAGCTTTAGAAAATTAAAAAACAAAAGGATTAAAAAAGTAAGTCCACAAGTAATCTTTCTAAAATATACACCTGTACATAATTGCGTTCACATATGTTGTTTATGTGCACAGGAATAGATGCATCAGTGCCTATCCCATTCTTCTCCATAAGAGAAATCAGCTCACTCTCACTGAGATAGTCTGGAGGAGATGTGCAACCCTGTTATCATTTGAAGAAAATTGTTGAGCTATTGTAGATCAAACATCAAAATAAATAGAATAAAAAAAATCTGGCATTCAACCAGTCTAGGCTGGTAACAAAGCAGAATCTACCGTTCAGTAGAAAAGAAGTACAAAAAAATTGCATCCATGTTCACACAAAAGCCACTAATGCAAAGTTACCTCATAAAGATTGGCTTTTGAGATTTTAATTCTCTCTCCCTTTGTGAATGAAGGAAGATTTTTCTCATTCACAGCCAACCATGGCATGACAGAAGTAAATCCCTTCGCTGTAACATGCAAGCCAACAGAGTAGAACGTCTCTCCTCCACATGTAAATTCTACTTTTGTCCTGCCAGATGTAATGCAAGAAAAAACCAATACCTAAATACTGCAAAAGGTTGGAAATTAAGTGCACAGTGGTATATGAAAATTGGCAGGTGAACCTATTTAAGTTTAAAACTGTCTAATGTACGGCACCAAAATAAAAGCAATAAACAATAAAATAATGCATAAAATAAGGTTAAGATGCTAATTTGAAAAGGATAAGTTACAAAAGAAACTCTTATTTCCACACTATTTAAGCAGCTTTAAAATGCAGATTGGCATAAAAGGCCAGCAAAAGAAAGTACTACAGCCAGGGGATGAAAGAATTGTCATTCATTTCTTTGCCCTCTTAACACTTCATCACTCCAGTAGATTTTAGTTTAAAGGATAAACAATTTTACAAGTAAAAAAAAAGTGAGATTCAGAAAGCTAAGAACGTGCATAAGACAGGCTGCATAAAAAGTAAAACAACAAAAACTTCCGAAAACAGGAGAAAACAATTAAAACATCACATACTCAGATACCAAGTACACAATCTTCTCCAGTTCTCTTCTGAAATGTCAAGCCAGGTATTTTCTAACTGTAGAGGAACTGGCATTTGGGTAGAAAACATTTCTATTAATTTTAACAAGCAATTCAAAAATGAGGAAGCAGTGGCATATGCAACAATGGAGGGTATGAGCAAAGCAATCATTTAAGCAGGACACCAATCAACAAATTCACTTCTCTCTTCTAATTTAAGTCATTCACTTGCATATCAATTACACCATGATTCATTAAGGCAATATAAGCTCTTAAAATTTTTCCTATTCTGCTGAGAAAATATATATCTGAAAATTTTATTTGATATCAACAAGGCACTTTCCGTTGACAATATTGTCAATTTTCCTAGGAAGATCTTCTGAAATTTGCAACCCATTAGTTCTATCACTGAGGAAAATTACTACTCAGAATGTACAGGAATGGAACCAGGGTTACAGTAGAAAGTCATGTGGATAGCTCATAAAAAAACCTCACCCAACTCACCTTTGAAAATGCTAATTTATACCTACAGGTAAACAGTACAAAAAAACCAAGAAGGTAGAAAAGTGTGAACTTAATTTAGGGTGGTTTAACCTTGTGTACTTGCAATCAGGACTGACTGTGCCAATGAAATGCTGGCAAACATACTGATACAATCTCCAAGCATCATTTCCTAGCATTTCTTCACTTGCAGATCTCATAGGAGTAATGGGAGGATGGTCACCAGCATCAGATCCCATTCTAGGCTTATAGAAACCATTGACTAGCAGAGTGCGTACCAAATCACCCCACATATGACTATTTAACTGTGCTTCAAGTGCAGCTTTGAAATCAAATGCAGCAGGATATGCTGTGCTCTCAGTACGTGGATAACTGAAGAGGGTCACAAGAGATGAAAGAAGTTACAGATCCAGATTTGTTCTAGCCACCATAATAAAATCTGACTTGCATCAAGAAAAAAAACAATAAAATATTAATTGAACACATTTTACAGAATATTAATAACATTGAAAAAACAAGAACAAAACCTTGATAATTCATGTGAGTTACAACAGTTTCAGACTCAAGAAGCAGAATGGAGGTAGTTCAGGCCATTAAAGTTGACGGTTGACATGGGGGTGAGTGGCCTTGTAAAGGCTGCGTGAAACAATGGCAGCCCTGTAATGGCAGTGCGGAGGCCTTCCTGGTGGTCGTCATGTAACACATGAAGATCTTGTGGGAGATGTGTGGGTATTAAGTGTGGGTTCTAAGCATATTTTAGTAGCCCAGTTAAATATCTTGGGAGACACATGAAGATCTTGGGAGCACTATAAGTAGTGAGTTTTGTTTTGAAATTTAAATCCCACTCGGTTGTATTTTTTATGATCGAGTTGTAAGCCTAACTAGGTGAATTGGTGTTTGATTACCTTAAAATGTAATATTCTTTTTAGGTAATTAAAGTGATTTTATAGATGCTTCTCCCTTTAAATTCCCTATTCGACATATCGTGTCTTGTGAATTCTTTGGCAAAATACGTTATGACTTTCCTTGGTATATTACACTGTGTCTAGTTTTTAATGTGTTGTGTCTCATGAGTGTGCGAACTACAAGGTGGACAAACACAGTTGTGCTACAATACCATTCTGTGATAGCATTTTGTTTGGACAACCATCCGTGACGGCACTGTTCATAAATAATGCTGCACACGAGAATCTTATTAAAGGAGAAAAAAGGAGTAATGTTAAACATTCACAATCGAAAGATTGAGAGAGAATTTGAGAGGGAGAGAGAGGGTGAGCTCATTGTTGTTATAACACCCGCTTAGGCATTAAGGTGCCCAGACGGCTTTGCTAAATTAGCCTAATGACAATTATTTAGTTTTTCATTATCAAAAATTGACTCGTGATAACTATTATATAGTTTTCCTTAATTATTGTTATTTGTCCTTGACCATATGACTTATTATTGTTAAGACTGTTATTATTATTAACCTAGTTATTGTTATTTGTTATTGACTTATTGTTCTTGTTGAGTTTCTTATAGATTTGGAGAAAAATTAAGATTTTATTTATAGTTAGATTGTTATTGTTAATTTAGAAATCGATATATCAATTTATTAATGCATTATGAATTCCGAATATCTTTATAAACATATTTTAAAAAGTCTGAAAAACATGTAAAAATTGTATTTTTATTACCACCTAGGCATCCAAACGCCTAAGGTGCCTTAGCTTATCGCCATGGTGCCTTGGCGTAATGATAAGTATGAGTGAACTACTACTGTGGTTGCGTGAGTCATTGACCATCATGATGATAGGATTCAATACAGGGGAAGGAGGCAGAAGAGATAGAGGATCATGCACAACACTAGGTTTTTACGTGGTTCAGCCGAAGCCTACTCCACGGACGTCTTCTGGTGGTTTCACTAGTTTTCTCACAATCCCGTTACAAGGTTACAGCACTTATTTATAGTGCAACATTAGGACACAAATCACCCCAAAGCCCAATAGGCCCAATAGGGATACATACACTTGTGAAGACTTAAACAGTCTCCACACCAGAGTAATCCTAATAATCTCCCACTTGGAGACTGTTACAGACGTATGCTCGCTCATCAACCTTGTAACCTTGCCACCACGCCACTCCTCCATTTTCAAGTAACTTGGAGGCC
>JAMKQA010025816.1:0-12267 GCA_024699735.1 Posidonia australis
CCGCGTTGTGCGCGGAAAATGGCCGTCGGCCCATGGGCCCAGCCCAGCCTGAACTGGCCCGAACCGGCCCGAATGCGGGCCATGGGCCGTGCCGGGCCCATGGCCTGTTGCGGCCGGCCCGGGCCCGATCGGGCCGACTGTTTCATGGGCCGTGCCGGCCCGGCCCGAATTCCATGTCTAGGTGTGCTAGCTAAGTGCTCTCCCCTACTTGTCTGGATTTCTAATTGGGCTGCGAGCCTATTGCAAGCTTAGGGTTGGTCTGGCTAATGGGATTCAAGGGTCAGCCACATCCAAAACATCATCTGGAAAATTATCAATGAGTCACCTCAAAATCGGAGTGTCTACAACTAGTTATTCTTATAGTTTTTAAATAATTTCTGAATTTATTCAATAAATACATCTGCCTCAATTAATGCCAACATCAACTCAATTCCAATGCTTAATAGCGTCAATTTCAAATATTGGAAAGAGAATGTCATGATAGTACTTAGGTGTATGAATCTCGATTTAGCCCTTAGATGAAACACGCCTCTACTTTAGAGTCCAATAGTTCGACTAAGGATAAGAAAATTTATAAAAAATGGGAGCGTTCCAATAAGCTAAGTCTGATGATTATTAGGTGCGCCATTCTAGAAACTTTTCAGGGTATTACGTCCGAAGAGACTACTACCAAAGAGTTTCTCGATGACCTTGAGAAATGATTTTCCAAGAATGAAAAGACGGAAATTAGCACACTATTGGCAAATCTGATTTCCATGAGGTACAAGGTAAAAGAAAACATACAAAAGTACATTTTTGAGATGTCTAATATTATTGTAAAGCGAAAGGCACTTAAGTTAGAACTGTCGGAAGACTTGCTCGTGTATTTAGTTTTGATCTCTCTTTCTCAGCAATTCAACTAATTCAAGATCAGTTATAACTGTCAAAATGAGAAATGGACTCTTAATGAGCTCATTTTTCATTATATGCAAGAGGAAGAAAGACTAAAACAAGATATGACTGAAAGTACTCATCTGGCCTCCACCTCTAAGGACAAGGGCAAAAGGAAATTACAATCCAATAAAACTGCAGTGGTTTCACCCAAGAAGCAACAGAGGTAGATTGAGTTTACCTGCCATTTTTACAAGAAGGGTGAGCACAAGAAGATTGACTGTACCAAATATCATTCATGACATGCTAAGAAAAGTACAACTTTTACTTTAGTTTGTTCTGAAGTTAATATTGCTTCTATACCTCAACACACTTGATGAATAGATTCTAGTGCTACTACTTATGTCTCTGTAGAGTTGCCTAAGTTGTCGGATACCAAATGATGGCGAAAGATACATCTTTGTGGGTGACGACAATGAAGTTCAAGTGGAAGTTATTGCTCATTTTAGATTGTTGTCACGAACTGGTTGTTTTTTAGATTTGAAAGAGATATTTGTTGTACCGTCTTTTAGGTAGAATTTAATTTTTATTTCTATACTGGACAAATCTAGTTATTCTTGTCTTCAAGGAAATAGAAAATTAAGTCTTTTTCAGAATTCTAATTTTGTTGGTACTGGTTCTTTGGTATATAATGATAATTTGTATTTTCTTGATACAATAGCTTCTTATAATAAATCCTTGCATTCTACATCTCGAGACACAAAGTGGAAATTAAGAGAGGATTCTGCTTTGTTATGGCATAACGTTTAAGACATATTTCTAAACAAAGAATAGAAAGACTTGTGTCAGACAAAATTCTTCCTTCTCTTGACTTCGCAGATTTCCTAATTTACATTGTGTGTATTAAAGGAAAACAAACCAATGTTAAAAGATTAAGTACCAATAGGTGTTCAAACGTTTTATAATTAATACATACGGATATTTTTGGATCATTTCCTACGACATCTTGGAATGGTCAATAATACTTTATTATGTTCATAGACGACTATTCATGTTATGGCTACCTATATCTTATTCATGAAAAAACACAAGCATTGGATGTATTCAAACAATTTAAGGTTGAAGTTGAAAATCAACTTAACAAAAGAATTAAGACCGTTAGATCTGATCGGGATGGTGAGTATTATGGTAGATATGACGGATTCAATGAACAACGTCTAGACCGATTTGCCAAGCTCTTAGAAGAATGTAGTATTATTCCTCAATACACCATGCTTGGTTTTACAACCATGAATGGTGTTGCTGAGAGGCGCAATAGGACACTTAAGGATATGATGAGGAATATGATTAGTCATTCTGCCTTACCAGAATCTCTCTAGGGTGAGACGCTTAAGACTGCAGTTTATATTTTAAACAGAATATCGACTAAGGTAGTGGCTAAAACCCCTATGAATTATGCGTTGGAAAGAAACCTAACATTAAGCATATTTATGTGTGGAATTGTCCAACTGAGGCTAAGCCATACAAGCCTAATGAAAAAAAATCGGATTGAAGGATCGTTAACTGCCACTTTATTGGATATTCTGAAATGTCTAAGGACTTTAAGTTTTATGATCCCACTACTAGGTCTTTTTTCGAAACAAGTAATGCTAAGTTTCTTGAGAAAGTAGAATTTGAGGGAAAAGATAGTAGTAAAGACATTATCTTTGAAGAATAATTTATTTCTTTTCCTACAGTTGCTATTGACAATAATTAGAAATTAACTCCTAACATTACTTAAGAAACAAATCTGAAACAAGGCATTATTGATCCTCTTCTCATTCAAGTAGAACAAATTCAACTCCCTCAAGAGCCAACACCACTTATAAGGTCCACTAGAGAGAAGAGAAATGTGATTTCAGATGATTATCTCGTATTTCTTCAAAAACATCAAACTGATAATAATTTGATGGATGATGATCCAATCAATGTTCATCAACCAATCAACAGTTCCGATCTTCAAAAATGGATAAATGCCATAAACGATGAGTATAAATCCATAAACGATAATAACATTTGGGATCTTGTCCCATTGCCTGAAGATGTGAAGCCCATTGGTTGCAAATGGATATTAAGACCAAGAGGGATACGTAGGACAATGTAAAAAGATATAAGGCTTGTCTTGTTGCTAAGGGTTTTACTCAAAAGGAAGGTATTGACTATAAAGAGACTTTCTCTCCGATTTCATCAAAAGACTCTTTTCGGATTATTATAACATTGGTTGCTCATTTTGACCTTAAGTTATACCAAATAAACGTAAGAACGGTGTTTCATAATAGTGACATTGATAAGACGATTTATATGGTAAAACCATAATACTTTACATTAGGTGACGTAAAGAAAATGATTTATAAACTTAAGAAGTCTATTTATGGTTTAAAGCAAACATCCTATCAATGGTATTACAAATTTCATCAAGTTGTCATGTCATTCGGTTTTGAGGTGAATTTGTAGATGATTGTGTATACTATAAGTTAAGTGGAAGTAAATGTATTTTCCTGATCTTGTATGTTGATGACGTACTTTTTGCCACTAATGATATGAACTTACTTAAAGAAACCAAGAAATTTCTCTCAAACAAATTTGAGATGAAAGATCTTGGTAAAGCTTCTTTTGTATTAGGAATCCATATACTTCGAGATCGTTCTCAACGTATTCTTAGATTATCTCAAAAGAACTATATTAAAAAAGTCCTTAAAAAGTATGGTATGAGTGGGTACAAGTTAAGAAATACCCATACGACTAAAGGAGACAAGTTTAGTCTTCAACAGTGTCCTAAGAATGATTTTGAACATAAGAAAATGTAGAAGATTCCATATGCTTCAACAGTTAAGAGTCCTATGTGTGTTCAAGTTTGTAATCCGGATCTTACATACATTGTTAACATGTTAGGCAGATACTAAAGCAATCCAGGTATGGATCATTGGAAAGCTGTTAAGTGGATCATGGGGTATTTGCAAAGAACAATAGACTCCACACTTATGTATAAGAAATTGAATCAATTGGAGATCATTGTGTACTCTGACTTCGACTTTACTGCATGCAAAGACTGTTATAGATCCACTTCAAGCTATGTATATTTGTTAACAAGAGGAGCTATATATTAGAAAAGTGTCAAGCAGACACTTATAGTCCTTTCTACTATGACAACTGAGTACATAATATGTTATGAGGCATCCAATCTAAGAATATTGTTAAAGAATTTTGTCATGGGTTTACAAATTATAGATGGAATTGAAAGACCGCTTAAGTTATACTGTGATAATAAATTTACAGTGCTATATTCTAATAACAATAGGAGCTTCTCAAAGTCTAAACATATAAATATTAAATTCCTGATTATAAAAAAAAGAATCTAGAATGATCAGTTGCCTATAGAGTATATTGGAACAAACTCCATGATTACAGATCCACTTACTAAAGGAGTACCACCCATTGTCTTTCATGAGCATGTTGCTCATATAGGTGTTACATCATTTGATAATGTATAAATTTAGTGGAAGTTTATATTTAGATGTTCTATTGTTATAAACGTTATTTTTTGCAAAATTAAGGTTTTGAATTATTTATATTCTGAATATTTATATTAATCTCATTAAAGTTTGGACTAATTGAATATAAACGTATTTAAATTACTTCGCTTAAATTTCATGTTACACATCCACACTTAATCCCTATCGTTGGTTTTATTAACATTAATGATCATTGTAGATTGAATTACGCCTTCTTTGATCCTATATTGACACAATCCATACACCAAATTGTAAAATGTCTTTATTATAATAGTCATTTGAAGGAACTCATAAAGACTCAAGTAAAAAATTGTATATTATAGCTAACAATATGTATGAATCAATATAAAATCAATTAAAATATTATAGACTATTTTCTGATTAAACTCATAATAATGATCTATTTGAATTTTTAAATTAAATCTATTAACAACTTAAGTAATGTAGATTAATATATGTGTAGAAACTAGAAGAACACATTTTCTTTTGTTAATGGACCAAATTAAAATGTACCACATATCATATCTTTCTATACAATGACATCATGATTCCCAAATCCTAAATTTGACCTCCTCCCTTCTCACCTCCATCTTAAAAAAGAACAAGAAAAACTTCATACTTTGAAAGACCAAATCTACACGGGAAGAAAAGAAATTTCACGATTTCTTCATAGATTCTAGTATGTTTCCACGCTAATATTAATTCGTAATAAATATGATATAAACAGATCTTAAGATTCATGATTAAATCTTAAAATACTTTCTTGATATGATATTTTTTGTGAATATTTCAAGATCTGATATTTAACAAATCCTACAAAGTATCCTAAGAAGTCCAAGATATAACAACAAATTTCGGAGAGAATGATTATTCCCGACTCCTGAGAACACCCATCACCACAAGGGTAAGGTGTTGCACTTTCTCCTCCTCTAATCTTCATATTGTTGCATGTGTCCTGTCATCTGTATTAGTTTTTTCTTTCGTATTCTGTACTTTATGTAAATGTAAGGCTCCAACATCACATCCCATCTTCCCAACCGGGAATGTTAGCAGTAGCCTCGTTCACCATCTTTACCAGTGTAACCTGCATTAAGATTGAATTGGAAGATTCACTGAGATGGAACATTGCAGGCAAGCATAAGCAGATGGCTTCACTTCCAGAGTACTATGTTTTGACAGTAAAGTTATCAACCACTTGAGAATTCAATAATACCTATTATAGTGTTGGCAGACATTCTATATCATTAGATGCAAAGATATGAAGCTATAATAAAGCAACTCTGAGAGACTCTGTAAATAGAAAATGTCTCCTTCTCTAGTCAGCGCTAAAGTGAAACTCTATGACTACGGCTTATAGCAATTATTTACTAGGTATTTAGGTCATTCTAACGTTCAGAGCTGAACAAGCAGAACTTCCAGCACTATACAAAACAGTTTATTTGGTATTCACAAGTAAATAAGTATCCTGGGGTTTTTCTTGCGGAATACATAGCATGAAACCATGATTCAAAAAGTAACTCAAATCGGGAAAATCAAAACAGAGGAAACAGGGGAGTCCTTACGTCACAAATTTCAGCACAGACATTGGAAAAAAAAAGAAACATGTAGTCAGAATTCATATCCAGCATTTTAAGATATTTGTGTTTCGGGGTTCGAAGTGCTACGTAATTGAACGTGTGAAACTCAGCATCCCAAAGAAGCATGAAGGACATTGGTATGCTGGGACACATGATTGGTACTAGGCAGGTTGCAAATGTGTAGTACTTCAGAAGCAGTCAGCCAAAGTAGTTTCTAATTAGTGTTCTTAATCCTACAAGGTTCGTTACTTTTTCAATATTCTAAAAGATCTAGTTGAGAGAGTTCAGACTTCAGATAAAAGAATATTAAATAATGTGGGGGTTGTGAGGGCATGCATCCTAATAAATATTACATGATAAACAGATCAAGGGAAGTTGAAATTCGTCTTTCTGAGCCTTATTCATCTATTCATCTTCTTTGCACTGGTATAATGATGCCTACTTAATTTGCTAAAATCAAGTTGCAGAAAGACAGTGGACGTAACATTCAAAGAAATCGAAACTACAGACTAAAAGGTAAGAATTAGGAGGTGACTCTCACACTAAAGTGCTTTTTCTTTCCTAAGAATATTTAAATGTCGGTATTTACACTTCAACCACTAAAATATACCAACAAAAAATTTTAATCCACATACCACACTTTCAGGAATTCCTGGAGGAGGTAAAGATAGGTTTCTTGGTGGAGGACGATCTAGATAGCTTCTTTTATCAAAACGCCACTCCCCAATTTTTCCATAAGTCAGCTCACCCTGAATACAAGAACACATCCATTTTATGAAAGAATCTCCAAATAAATAAGTAAAGAAACAAAAAAAACTACACCAAAAAAAAAACAAATGAATTTGAAGCCTGTAAGTCAATGGATACACTGGAAGTAAAACATTTCACCTCAACAAAAGACATTCAGCATAGCAAACTCAACAAATCTTGCACTTGATGGAAAAAATAGATACCGTCAAATTATAATCGCATCCATAGGTATAGTGGATGATAAATGTATTTCCAACCTTCAAATCCCAAGGAGGCTGCAAAGCAAAATCATGGCATTTCTCAATATGGGTTCATAAGAGAGGTTCCAGTAAGCTGTTTTGGAAGCAATGAGAAATTAAAAAAAAAGCAAATGGGAAAGCCATCAAGTCACATACACTACCTGAATCATAAAATCCTTACGAAGAATATGCCGAACACCATGCAGTGCACTTGCAATTGCATATCCATACCTATGATCGAAATTAATAGTAAAAGGACTTGAGAACAAACTGACACCACCTATAAACATGTATAACATAACTTACTTCGCTTAAACAATTTATCATCCTATGATTACTCACATTTCCAAAACCCATCCAAAAGCTTTATCAGTCTCGGGGTCATCTTTCAATCTCAAAGAAATATTCATCCAAGTGGGAGCAATTTTCTCCAACTGTGCCTGAAACAACATATAGATTTACATTAAACAGATCATTTTGAAGTGCCATTTGCATCTGTAAAAGAGAAGACAGAACAACGGTAACACCTTCAAAGAATGTTCCGCAGATAATTTGCACAAAAAAACACAGAGCTGTCACAGAGATGTAGCAACATACATACCACAAACAACAAAATCTTTATTTTTACCCAAAAAAAATCATGGCAACAAAACAATTTCCCAACAGCAAGCAGAAAGCTCACCTTCCGAATGATGACTGGAGAATTCCCTATCGGATCAACATTCGTCACAGGCCCCATTTGCTCGGGATAAAACTTCCTCACTATCTTCTCGTTTTCCTGCGGTTTAATGTAGAAAAAAGGGAACGCTGCTGGATGCATTCCATGCGCCAAGTTTGGCAAGGGATTTACAAATACATGATCCGGCTCCGCCATCAGTATATAGCTGCAATTCCCCATTTTCACCTTCCCACCATCAGTCTCAAATCCATAAGGTATACTCAAAAGCTAAAACTTCAAAAAAAAAAAGAAAAAGGAAAAAACAAAAGTAATTCTAGACTATACACTCACTCTTCCTCAATCGTAGCCTTCTCCAACCACTGCACGAACGCCCACGGCCTGTTCAGCACAATGTAGCCCTGCCAATCACCGCAATGCGCATCAAGACACGAACTTTTTACGCTACATCCAAGAAAAGAGACTAGAAAATAAAAAAAAGAAAGAGAACTGACTCACCCGATCCTGTCCAGGGGGGAGGGGCTGGACGACGAAGGTGGGGATCTCATCCATGAGATTGTCCGGCTTCCCGGAGTGAAGCACTCTGGTGAACCCTCCCATCCGAGATCGAGGCGAATCCTTCATTCTAGTGTACCAGTAGTACATGATCCTGCACTGCCACTTGCTATAGGCCGCATCCGTCGCCGTGACGGCCACGTGGAAACTCGCGTCTGTTGTCCGGTACTCCTCCAAGGAGGAGGTGGCGCCGTGGTGGTGGTGGTGGCGGACGTTGACGGCAGTAAGGAAGTTGAAGGTAGCGAGGGCGAACCCTAGCGCGAGGAGGAGGAGCACGAACAGCGGCGGAGCGTTGGCGGGCTTCCTCCCGCCAATCATCGCTGGGTGGGATGGGAGCGATCACTGGGATTCCATTCTCGCTCTAGGGATTGATGGGTTCTTGCCTTTTTGCGGTAGGAGGCGTGGAGCTTTCGTCGGTTCCTCGGTCGCTGGATACGCTGAGTGGTTCAAAATGTAGTTAATAAGTGAGTATTATTGGTGATTAAGTGTTTTTTTGGGGTAAATGGTGATTAAGTGAGTTAGAAGGGAGTAAAATGATATTTTGTAAGTCCAACGAAAACATCACAAATCGTCAGATTTAATTATTGATAGATCATAAAGAAGTTGAAAAATAATATTGGATTACTAAACAAAAAGAGTCTACAAGGATCTGTCTTTACTTTTAGATGTTAACGTCCTTGATCCATTACGGAAATCATCTTTTGATTTAATTTTGAAAAAAATCAGAAACTATTCTAAAAAAAACATTCAAATTTTTTATTCAAAATTTAAAATTTAAAAAACTCCTCTCATTCTATTATTAAACTCCCCTCCTTTTTCAAAAAAACCACTCCCATGGCAATCCTCCCCCTTCCCCCTACCCTCCTCCAGGCGTTTTGGTCATACACACCACTGCCAACCGCCCCCCGTCGCCCTTCCTTCCCATCAGTCGACCTGATCTTTGCGCTGTGGTCTTGATCCATAAGTAGGCTCTTGTAGAGCAGCTGCAAGACAACACCATCGGAGGAAGCAGGATTGGAGGCAACGGCGGAGGCGATGAAGCAGACGTCGTCGACGTAGGCAGAGCGGACGGAGGAGTTGACGTCACAGAAGCCAGAGCAGACAACAGAGACCATGCAGGCGAGTATTGGGGAGATGGAGTTAGGCGGTGGGACTGGGAAAGGAAGGAGAGAAGACGAACTCAATGGCGGTGGAGTGGGGGTCTTTTCGGAGGAACAGGTGTCACTGCCGGACAACTGCCGCTCTCACCGTCGAACAATAACCCGTCCCGCAACACTCACAGCCCACGACCTCACCTTTGGACAGCCACTGCCCTCATCATCAGATAGCAGTCCATGCTACACCGACCTCACAAGCCCAAACCACTAGTGCCTCATGGTCGTGCCATGCAAAAAAAGAAAAGAAAAAAAGAAGAAAAAGATGGGGGAAAGACGGTAATGACGAAGGAAAGGAAGCAGGAGGGGAAGAATATAAACATCATTCTCCATTTTTTCCCCTCTATAGAAAATAAAATAGGTGAAGAAAGGAAGACCCATGTATATTTTTTAATACAACAATACACACTAAAATCAATGATATTAAAAAAATAATAATACTAAAACAAAATCAATTAAGTGTAAAACTGATATTGAAACTAAAACAAGAAAAAGTAGTAATACTAAAAAAAAACAAGGAATTGTGAAATTGAAACTAAAAAATTAAAACGTTACGAATAAAAAAATAATTGATATTGCTATATAAAAATCTATATTAAAGTGTAATGGGATATTAATGTAATTCAGTTAATATAAAAATCTATTAATAAATAAAATTAGAGGGAAAAAAATAAAAATTCACAAAATTACCATTACAACATAGATAATTTTGTTAATTTAAAATCTAGATTTAATCTCAATCATAAGATGTATTTTCAACAATAGATGATAAAGGACCTTACCAAAGAAAAGTAAGGACGAACCTTATCTGATAATTTGTCTAGGCAAATTTTTTAATAAGCCTGGCCTTAAATAGCTTAAGTAGGGTCCTTAATATAGGTGATTTGATCTTTATCTGATCGTTTTAGTTGTCTTTCATTTATGTAATTATTTTATTATTTTTTCAAATTTTAAATTTGAATTTATGCCATGATTTTAGCAGAAGACCTGTAACTATTTGTAACTTCCGTTCTTGATGCATGTTATCTTCAGTTAATATCCCTTTAATTTTGTTTTTAAATATGGAAGATTTAACCATTTTGTATATTTCATTTAGTAAGAATTAATATAGTAATACCCATTGTCATTTATGGGTATAATTTGTTCAATTACGTGATTTATGGGTAAGAGTTAATATAGTAACTTAGCATTTGTAATTCAATTACGTGATTTTGACAGTGGTAAGATAATGATCTTGTTATTCTCATTATATCTATAGAAGAATATTATTTGCATATTGATGGTTAACTGTGCTTTTTTTTTTTTTGTAAACGGTAATTTTTATGCATGTCCTAGGATTCAAACCCAGGACCTGTGGCAAGTTTAAAGTTCTCCCAGTCACTGTGACAATGAGAGATGTTTAACTGTGTTGTATTATTCTTTTATTAAGATGTAATATATTAATATTCGATGACATATTTAGATCTCATTGGCAGAGTTGCTGTTCGTTTTTTACGTAGTTTTGTTGGATAGTCAGATTCTGCTTATAGAGCTGCAGTCAGATATATTTTTAAATTTTCAATGTTTAACTTTACATGGTTTGTATTTATTATCCTTTTTTTTATTGGGTTGATAAATTTAATTACGTGCGTATGCAAGTTTTCAGTGAAGTTGTTTGTGTATGAGAAAAGGACATGAAGGATGGAAAACTGTTATGGTAGATTATTCAGTATTTTTTGTAATTTTAGTAATTACTGAATGTTCTTATACTGAATTATGTTTATTTAATATATAGTTTTGGTTGAGTGTTAATTATTCAGTATTTACTCACAAATATATACGAGGGTTACAATTTGTATAGTTTTTTGAACATCCGTACTTACGATTCGAATAGAATGTGAATCATTAATTTTCCCAATTTCAATAATTACGGAATATGATATAAAAGTCTACTTTATGCTCGTTATTAATTAGGAGTAAGATATGTGAAAAAAAGACAGTAATAAAGATTCAATTTTCAAGTCTAAATATAGTAGTAATCATTAATTGTAATTATGAATTTTTTGAAGTAAATAGTATTCATTAATTACATTTCCATAATTATTACGTTTTAATAATATTTATAGGTTTTTTTTTGATAATTATGTATTTTCTTCTTCCTGATTCTCTATTTTTTTTTATCATTTGATACATGTTATTGAAGGTAGAAATGAATAGGATTTATATTTTTTTTTGATACGGATGTTTTTCAAATTCGTTTTCAATTTTTTTGTATTGTTGTTTTGATGTCGGTATACAATTGAATAGTGTTTATTGTAAGTATTGAAACAACATACATTGTTACCAGAAATACTGTAATTTCAGTATATACGAAATATGTACCACGAATGTGTCGGTAATACCAAGTTTAAGTAGATGTTGTATGTATATTGTTAGTAATTACAGATTGTTAATTTGCTATTGGTAATACTCTATAGCAAAATATTAGTTTGAAGTATCTGCCTCTCACTGGGATCCTGTGATTGAGAAAGTATCTAAAAAACTATCTTTGTGGAAAGCCAGAAACTTATCTCTTGGAGGTAGACTTACTCTAGTTAATGCAGTTCTCTCTGCTATCCCAACTTATTATTTATCTGTGCTTCACCTGCCTTCTAAAGTGGAGAAGCAGTTAGACAAATTAAGGAGGAATTTCTTGTGGAATTCATTAGCACATTACCAGAAAGGAAAGCATTTAATTAAATGGTCTCTCCTGTGTATATCTAAAAAGCAAAGTGGCTGGGGTATAATCAATCTAAAAAACTTCAGTGATGCCCTTAAGTATAAACTGATTTGGCAATATTTTGCTAGAGACTCTCAGCCTGGGTGGAAGGCTTTGATTAGCTCCAGGTACTGTCACAGGGGACCTGGAGCTATACT
>JAMKQA010025817.1:0-13598 GCA_024699735.1 Posidonia australis
CAGCAGGATCCTGACTCTCGTGTGGGGTACCAGTTGGAATGTAATATGAGGGTTTAGCTGCTTTGAGGAGATACGAAGCTCAATGCTATGGGGCTACATGACTAGAAACGTTTATACTGTGATTTTCATCATTAAAGGAAACATAAGACGATGTAAAAATCGACAGAACATACAGATAAACGTTGGAGATGAAGCTCACTAGATTCTTTGGCTTTGGTGCATGTTAATTAAGGCCACAAGGTAAGTAAAGTAAAAACTGAAAATATGATACAGAAAAGATATTAAACACAAATCCAAATGGAAAACAAATAGCGCACCAGTGCGGGTGGTTTTTATCAAACTCAAGCAGATATAACATCAAACCTGTTAGGTGTAATTAAAGTAGTTGATTAGTTACTCAGTAGTTATAAGCTCAATGACGTAGCATGTTGTAATTAGTTTGGTTTTAATATAAATAGAGACCATGGCATGTTACGTGCTCGTGAGTCTTCTCCATGCGGCAACTTTCTTTGTTCTCTTCTTCTCGTTTACACTCAACATGGTATCAGATGTGAGCGTTCTGCACTTCTCTGGATTTTTTTTACTGATTTCCGTCTGTTAACCACGTCCATGGCGTCTTCTTTGTCAGCTGATGATGTTGTGCATTCTACTGTCATACTAGGGATGTCGATTCCACCTGTAGCAATTCAACATAGTGTGTCTCACCGGTTAACCACATCAAATTATTCATTGTGGCAATCATAGTTTGCTCCTCTTCTTCAAGCGTATGATCTCATGGGGATTGTCAATAGCTCCCATCCAAGGCCACTACTGCCACCACTGATGGAAGAAATTTCAATTGAAGATGGTGGAATTTATTGGATGAATGCAGCCTATCATCATTGGCATCGTTTGGATCAACTGATCCTGAGTTTGTTTCGATCATCAATGTCTAAAGAGATTAGATCTCAAATTACTGATCTGATAGCGTCCAAAGAGGTGTGGTCTTTTATTGAAAGATTTTTTTTCTACACAATCTCGCGTTAAAATCTTTCATTACAAATCTAAATTGAGTTCTTTGCGTAAAGGAGATAAGTTAATTATCAAGTATGTTCATTATGTTAAATCCCTTGCATCTAATCTTACCACAAAATTGATCCAATGCTATATGATGATGTGGATGCCTTTTTGCTTCGATAAGAATAGAGACTACAAAAGAATCAATCGAAGGTTGAGTTCTCTATTAATAATGTTTCTAAGGAAGAAAAATCTAGTGCTAGTTATCGTAGAAAAAGCTAAAAATTGATTTCAAGGCCGTTCTAAAGATCATCCTGAGTTTTATTCCTCCAAGAAATTTACAATTTCTAGCAAAAATAGTCGTCCTACTGTTGCTAGTGTTCAATGCCAAATCTGTGGAAGATTAAACCATTCTGCTCTAACTTACTGTCAATGTGATAATCATGCTTCTCCTTTTGTTAATGTTGATGAATCTTTTGGAAACACATCATATTACTAATTCATTACAAAATCTTGATATTTCTCATGAGTATAATGGTCAAGATGAACTGCGAACTACAAATGGTTCGTGTCTGTCTATCACTCACACTGGTTCTACTTCTCACCAAGCCACTAATTCCAATTTTCATCTTAGAAACCTTCTTTATGTACCTAGTGTCACTAAGTATTTACTATCTGTTTAGCATTTCACTCGTGAATAACTCCGTCTTTTTTGAATTTCATCCTGATCATGTCTCCATAAAGGATCGAGTAACGAAGAAACTTTTACTTCAAGGCTCCACTAATGGTTGTCTATATCATCTCCACCTCAATGCTAAATCTCAACGTTCCTCACGTCAGCAACCAAGAAATTCAGTGTCAACTACTATCTCACCTGTTACTTCTATTTTTTTAGCTCAAGATTCTTCTCCTTCCTTATGGCATTATAGATTAAGACATGCTAAGTCTACTGTGGTCAATAAGGTTCTTTTTGAACTTCATGTTTCTGGTTCTTCTTTCAATAAGAATTTTTCACTTTGTGAAGCTTGTATGAAGGCTAAAAGTCATTGTCTTACTCTATGCATAAGAAATTCAATTAGTGAAAATCCTTTTGACATTGTATTTTCTAATATTTGGACTTCACACATTCAATCTAATAAAGGATATAAATATCTTATGTTATTCATTGATGATCATACTAAATATGTTTAGCCTTTTCCACTATTTCAGAAATCTAATGTTTACTCAGTGTTCTTGAAGTTTCGTGCTTTGATTCAAACACAATTCAAATGTCTTATTAAAGCCCTTCATTTTGTTTGGGGTGGTGAGTATAAATCACTCCATGAAAAACTCAAAGAGTTAGGTATTCATCATAAAGTGTCTACACCCTACTCAACAAAATGGGATTACTGAAAGAAAGAATAAACATCTAACTGAAATGACTTTAGCTTTACTTGCTCACAATGGAGTTCCACTGAAATTTTGGGTCCAAACCTTCTTAACAGGAGCTCATATCATTAATGTGCTTCCCACTACTAGACTTAAGTTCTTATCTCCTTTTCAAAAATTATTCAAAAAAGTTCCTGATTATAAATTTCTTAAGGTTTTTTGTTGTACATGCTTCCCTTTACTAAGACCTTACAATAGTCATAAGTTACAATTGAGATCTCTCAAGCATGTTTTTCTTGTTATAGTAATTCTCATCATGCATACAGGTGCCTGAACTTAGCAACAAATAAAATTCTTATTGCCAAGCATGTCTTGTTTGATGAATCTCATTCCCTTTTTTCAAACTCTACCACATTGTCTTCCTTTGCTCCATTACATCCTACTATTCTTTCTATTCCTTCTTTTGCTAATCAAAATGCTTTACTCAATCCTAATTCCTGTATGTCTAAATTTGGTACTCATCCTTCTTTAGTTTCTAGTCCACCTCTATCTAATTCCACCCCTTCTACCACAGCTCCAATTCCTATCTCTTCAAATATCTTCCTTACTAATAATGATGTGTCTAATCATTAATCTGAAAACCCTTTAGATAAACGTATTCACCCTGAACCTGTTCCTGATATATTTGTTACTTCTAGTGTTAATGATAGACAACATAAGATGTTGACTCGTTCCATGAATAACATCTTTAAAAAGAAGGTAATATCCACTACAATACATCCCCTTCCACAACTTCTTGAGATCACATAGCTTTGCACAAGCTACTAAGCATATTCATTAGAGAGAGGCCATGGCTATTGAATTTAATGCATTATTACATACTAATACCTAGACATTGGTGCCTAAAACCTCTACTATGAATGCCGTTAGCAATAAATGGGTTTTCAAGATCAAAAGAAAGGTTGATGACTCCATTGATCATTATAAAGCTAGATTAGTGGCTAAAAGTTTTCATCGAAGAAATGGTATTGATTATTTTGAAACATTCAAACTTGTTATTAAAGTAACAACAATTCGATCAGTGATAAGCATTGTTATTGCTATGAATTAGTATATACATCAGTTGGATGTTCAAATTGCATTCTTGCATGGTTCTCTTCTTAAAGAAGTTTATATGAATCAACCTGCAGATTTTGTTGATTCTACTTTACCAAATCATGTTTGCAAGCTACAAAAGTCATTGTATGGACTGAAACAATCACACAAGTCTTGGTATACCAAACGGAGTGAGTTCCTTATGGATTTTAGGTTTTATATGTCTAAGATGGACACTTCTCTATTCATTTTCAAAAAAAAAGGAGTACTCATATGTTTTTTGGTTTATGTGGATGATTGTAATGACCCAATTTTGAAAGTGGTGTTTTGGCTAGATATTTTAATGGAGTTCTGGGTCATTAGACGCTGAGTTCCCTACGTTTAATGTGAACCGTAGCTCTGATAGCATCCTACGCTTGGATTAATGGGTTTCTAACCTTTCTAGTGTTGTGTGGTTATGGTGTTGTACCGGTCCTCGCAAAAGTTTTAAGGGTTACTCTGAGCTGTGGTGGTTCTCTAACATGCTCTTGTGGCAGATTTCTATTTGTATAAGTCACATGGACGTAAAAGGTCGTGGAGTTTGGTCTCGTGTTGTGGTTTCTTTCCTTCCTTTCTTTCCTTTCTTTATTTCCTTTCTTTCTCTTTCCCCAGACCCCACCCCTTCCACCCTTTCTTCTTCTTCTTCTTCTTCTTCTTCTCCTCCTTCTTACGCACAAGTGAGGGAGAGAGAGATAGTGGAGAGGAGACGGGAGGGAGAGAGAGCTAAGAGGGATAAGAGGGAAAGAGAGATAGATGGTCGCAGGAGGAGCCCATCGCCGCCATCGCGTGAGAGAGGAGGAGCTCGTGGCTAGAGGAGGAGGGGCATCATTTGTCTCGTGTCGTCGTCGTCTTCAGTGCCAGGTACACACCTCGTAGGCTCTTTTTGGTTTTCAATTTAGATTTCTAGGTGCATGATAATATGCTCGTAATTGTAGTACATTTTTAGGAATTTATTGTATATTTGTGGGTCATTTATGGTCGTATTTATTGTGTGAGGTGAATAGTATCTTTTGTGGTTTTTTGTTGATTTCTTAAGATCCATCCAATGAATCATTGTGTTTCTTGTCTGGATTGGAAGATCTCGACGAGATCTTCATTTTGATATATTGGATGTGTGGTTTGGTGGTTTTTTTGCAAGATTGGGATATTAGGTCCCGTTTTTGGGTGCACTACGATCGCTTGATTTAGTATGCAGAATTATTTCAATATGTCATTTTGAACTTCCAGAATGTCTCCTTGACCCCTGTTTGGGTCAATCGAATTTATTCGGTCTGTTGTTCTGGGTCTTGGGTGTTGATGTTGCACCTAGTTCAGTCGACTGATCGTGTTCGACACACCGGATTAGGAGATTTTGGTCAACCGTTTCCTTTCGGTCTATCGAATTGGTCCCCTGAGTCCTAGTTTGGTTGACCAATTATGTTTGGTATGCCCAACTAGACCTGGACTCTTATACTTACATATTTGATGTGTTGATTAATATATATGTGTGTGTGTGTATAAATATATAGATATTAATCTTGGGGTGATAATTATAATGGCATAAATGATTAGAATAATCAATAAAATGATTGTAAGATTGGCCTAAAATGAATTAGCAAAAGTTCACCTAGGGTATGGGTAAAATAAAAGATGATATGATATAGAGATAATAGGCCTACCCTAGATGGTTTAGAATGAACTTTAGGGATCATGATATCATCGCTAGGTTTAAGGCTTGTGTGATTTTGTGTGTGGTGTATTGAATGTAGTATTCAGTGGCACTGTGTTGGTTGTTCGACTCTAATCTGGTTATGTTCCCGAGGGACATGAGCTAGTAGGCGTCTTACACTTGGATGCCAAAGCATAGAGTTCTCGTTGTGGTTGTCTAGTAAGGTGTCTTCTTGAGTAAGTTTGAAACCCAGATGATGCTTTTGTTGGATGTTTTGCTTGGGTTGTCGTCGTGAGTCGAGCTAGCTGCTATAGAACTCACGCGATCCCACGGTGTGGTTTTTGGACCTGACAAAGAATCTATCAAAGCTATGCTTTGGACTGTGGCTTTTCGGTTTTGGTTTTGGTGTCGATTATGGGTACGGTGTTTTGTGAGATTTTGATAGGATATTTAATAGTTTTTGAAATAGTTTTTAAAAGAGTTTTGAAAAGAAAAATGCATAGATTTATAGATGATTTTGGAAAAGGATTTCTGGGGACCAAAAAACCGATGCTCTCGGTTGACTTCTAGGGATGAGTGATACCTCTAGAGTCGTGGGTTGTTTGCTTAGGGTGAGGTCTAAGTATTTTGTGATTTTGCGAGGCCAAGAGACCAAAGCTTTTGGTCGACCTTCAGGGATGGATGTTTACCTTAGGGTCGTGAACTACTGGTTAGGTTGAGGTTCGTATGTTTTGTTGAATTTTGTGGCTTGTGGTTTAGGGTACTGTCCGGATGTGGAGGTATGATACTCCTGTTTTCCCGAGTACCGAGTTGAGGACGTCGATGGGTGTATCCTGTGGTTTGTCTTGAATGACAGGACGACTTGTCCAAGTGAGGTGAGTAGCTTTTCCAAGTGAGAATTGCTTTTGAGAGTCTTACAAGTGGTAGGACTATGAGACGAACAGACTCCTCCACAGAATAGTTGTTCATGGTAGTGCAGACGCCAAGGTAGCTCATTGATGGACTACTTATGGCTGGTATTGACTGCTTGACCAAGTACGACACGTTGTTTACTTGTGGTTTTGGCCTAGTGGAGGCCATGATGCTGCACTAGTGTGGTGTGGTATTTTAGAGCAGTGGCTCAGTGGTTTTGGTCTAGAGGAGACCATGGTGTTACGCCTATGTGGCGTTGGTGTTGCACCAGTGTGTTGTCGTATTTTGGGAGCAGTGACTCCATGGCTTTGATGTTGTTACTTGGGTCTAGAGGTGTAACACCCCATATTTTCCACAATAATTTAAAACAAATTAAATTACGAAAAAATTAAAGCCAAACAGAAAATATCTAACAACCAGAAATCTGTGTGTGTAGCTAGGAGACTCCAATCTATATGCACTACACTAAACCAATCGTATGTCTGCACCTACAAACCAAACTACAAGGAAAACGCATGAGTAACAGGAGTCACCCAATACGCACCCCGAGAAAACTACGGAAAACAAAACTATAATTAATTTTTCTTTTAAATTCATTTCGCAAACCATTTTCTCAAAACCACACAAACCAAACCCTCACCGGCCAAAACCACAAGCAAAGGCCCTCAATGGCCAAAACCACACAATGTGAATTGGGAAGTCCGACGCCAGACAACCAAACTCTGGCCACACGCAGTCCACCAAAGAGAAACCAAAGGCGTCTACACTACCACGACGTGTCACCTTGTGCAGGAGCCCCGTCGTCTCGTGATTCTCCCACCTGGAGAACCCTCACAAAGCCAACCCCTTCTTGGAAAGGTTGTCCTATTTCTCAAGACGCTACTAGCTACGGGGCACGTGTCCCACCCATATTGGCCACCACAGGGTACACCTTCTCACAGCGTCCTCCACACACAATGCTCGAGATGGAGTATCATACCTCCACACCCGACAACACTGGAGCCTTAGTACTCACAACGACAGCAGGAGTATCATACCTCTACGTCATGTCACAAGACACCTTAACTCATAGACCACAACCCTAGCCTCAAGACGACAACCAAGGAGTCTCATACCTCCAAAACCCGACGCCCCTCAGTCTCAGGTATCTCGATCCCCCGACTTCAACCAGGGAGTCGCGCCCGACCACCTGAGAATGTCGTCACATTCCCTAGTCCCAACGATACGGTCCCATACTGTCTCGGCCCACACATAGAAAACTAGGAAAAATATTTTCCAAATCCGCCGACTCATCTCTTTCAAATCATTTTTATATCTTTGAAAACTTTTCCAAAACCTCGACAAAAAGACGCATTAGGTGTCCCGAGGGACCACCACTGACGGCGCTCAATCCCATCTCAATGGGATAAAACAAACCAATCCGGAAAAATCCTTGGAAATCAAATTTTATAAAAGCATTTGGGTCGAGATTTGGCACGCCGAAAACCAGGTTTGGTATGCCGAAATCTACTAGTTCGGTATATCGATTGGAATCGATCGACCAAATCAGGTCAACGGTCAACACTTAGGCCAAAATCGATATGTCGAAAATGGTTTGGTCGACCGAAATCCACTGATTAGGTCGACCATCTAAAATCGGATGACTGAATTCGACCAGAGAACCAAACTGACAAAAAAATTCTACGAAAAACAGAAAACGACTCAAACCCTACAGTCCAAAATCACCCCAATTGAGACCTCTGATCGGACTTCCTAAACAAACACCAAAAATCTTGCATAAAACATAAGATATAAACCCTCGAGTCTACTCCAAATCCACACAAACAAAACCAAAATCCATTCACCATGCATCAAGATATAAAATCACAAAGGCATAAGGGTCGAAACCACCCAAAACTCAACCAGCATAAATCCACCATAAATTCTCATAAAATCATAATAAATTCTAGGAATGTAAATTTACCTAGATTTCATGCAACCCTATCAATTTCTAACATTTTCATACTCTCTATTACAGGGATTGGAGATGCGTATCTGAAACGAACCTCGGCGAATCCTCTAACCAACTTCGACGATCACAACGTCCTTGAGGCTTCCTCGACCTCGGGGACGCAGGGGAAGAGGGACAGGGGAGGGAGAGTGAAAGAGAGAAAGAGAGAGACGAGAAGGAGGTGGAGTGAGATGGGTGGAGGGAGAGAACGAGTGGAAGGAGAGGAAGAAGAAGAGAAGTGGCGTGCTTGGGACGGGAAGATGCACGGAGAAGGAAAGGAGGAGAAATGCGGAGGAAGAGTCGTCGGTCGCGCATATAAATATGCGCCCCAAGGTGATAATTGCATGCATGCATGCACAGTACAACCACCAGCCTCCTGCACGAGCCAACAACCACACCGAACTCTCCCACCAACCGACCCACAATGTAGGCCCCACACGGACCCCTCACTCGGGCCCACACAAGCACAGTGCCACAATGCACAGTGTCAACTACGTATAGGGACATGCAAATAGAAGCCGGTCCACGAGACCCAAGCCCAAAAGCATAAATCCACACAACGGGTCTCGGAACAGTAATACCCATCCAGGAATAAATTCGTTAAAATGTAAATAATTACAAAATGAATTTTACGGGTGTTACAAGAGGAGACCATGTTTTGGGTCCAGTAGAGACTCTGTAGCTTGTGTTTTCTGATTGTTGTGGATGTTCTGAATGCTATAGAGAGCGTTCAGACACCAACAGTTGTCTGGTCCACGCAAAGAGTACGTGGATCAACTTGTGTGGCTTTTGGGCTTGATTTGACAGGAGTGATTATTTCAAGTGTGCATAAAAGATTTTAAAGTGCATGCATATAATTTTAAAAGGAATAATAATAATAATTTTAAAGGCATCATTTTGAGATTTTATTGCCTACTAGGCAATAGTGGATCGCCCGTTATAGTATTGCGGCATTCAGGTGGGATGCCTGTGCTTGTTTGCGTGGAGCATAGTTACGCCTGCTTCCTCGGTATTGTGTGTCGAGTTGTTAGGTGGGGTGTGTGTTAGGTAACCGTTTTGAGTGGTCACTCATGTGTTCTTTGATTTCTGTTTTGGTAGGTGCAAGAGTAAGAGTTGTTGGTTGCTAGTGCATATAAAAGGAGTCACACTGCCACACATCAGGAATTTTGGTGAATGTTTAGTTTAGTTTTATTTCTGTGGTTTATTAGATTTATTGTATTGAGTGTACTTAGATAAAGTTGTATTATTAGTATACTTTTTAATTGTAATAAAAAGATAAAAAGAAAAATGAAATTGTGTAGCTAGGTTGAGTGATAGCAACTTAGGGGTCGTTACAATGATATCCTGGTAGTCTCGAATAACTCAGTTGTTGTTACTCACTTGCATCACTCTCTTGAGTCAACCTTTCCTGTTAAACACCTTGGTTTTCCATCTTACTTTCTAGGCATTGAAATAACCAAAACACCTAATGGATTGTACTTATCACAGCAAAAATATATCCTTGATCTACTCATTAAAATGAAAATGACAGGAGCCAAACCTGTTGCTACTCCCATGCTATCGAACTCAATCATTTCTAAGTCCCATTGAAATCCATTTGAAGATCTACTCTTTTCAGGAAAATCGTTGGAAGCTTGCATTAATTGTGTTCAACCAGGCTTGATGTTGCCTTTTGTGTTAGCAAACTATGTCAAGTTATGTATTCACCTTCTAATGCACATTGGCTTGTTCTTAAAAGAATGTTATGGTATCTAAAAGGGACATTGAACTATGGGTTGTTTTATGATAAACATTCTTCATTTAATCTCACAGTATATTTTTATGTTGATTGAACGAGCTACCCTGATGAAAGGAGGTCCACAACTGATTTTGTGATCTTTTTTGGCAAAAATATTATACCTTGGTCATTTAGAAAACAATCCATAGTAGCTTGATCATACACAGAATCTGAATTTAGAACTTTGGCAAACACTACAGCAAAGTTGACATGACTTTATAATTTACGCAGTGAACTTGGTATTTTCCGTCATAAGCTTGTAAGCTATATTGTGATAATCTTGGGAGTTCTACGCCTTACAACCAACCTAATGTTTCATTCTAAGATAAAATATGTGGAAATTGATTTCCATTTCGTTTATGATAAGGTTTCTAAGAAAGATCGTCATGTGCACTTTATTCCAATCAAAGAGCAAGTTACAGATTTTATTACAAAAGCCTTGTCGAGATCCTCCTTTTTTAAGTTTCAGTAGCAAACAAGTTTCTATCTTACCTATAATTTGAGGAGGATGATTGTTAAGTATAATGGAAGTAGTTGTTTAGTTACTGAATTGTTATGAATTTGTTTTTGGATTGTGACATGTTGTAATTGATTTAATTTTAATGTAAAAAGAGACTGGTGAGTCTTCTTCTCTAACTTGTCTTTACTGTAGCAGTCTCTGCCATCCGCCATTGCTGCAGCTTCCTTTCTTCTCTACCAACACCATCGAACTGAAGCTGCAGCTCATTTACAGGTCGAATGTAAGGAATTTCAAAGTGGTCTGATGCAGATGCTGCCTGCCATGGGGAGCATTACCTCGTTTACAGAGACACGCGATGCATAAACATCATAAAGATATACATACACGGTACAGAAACTCTAATCGGTTGGACAGGGCGGCTCACAGCGCAGACCTGAGAGAGACCACACACTGCCACCGCCACTCTTGTTATCGATTCATGTCTTCTACCATTCCAACCATCTCACGATGATGGTAATACAACGAACACACGCATATATGTTGATTCATTTGTCCAAGAGGCGAGTAACGACACGTCACAGATGGTGGCAGTGCAAGTAAGATCGAAAGAGACATGTCAACATCGTAGAACCCCTTGTTTTTGCTTTCTGACAAAGTGGAGAGGTGTGCGAGGTGGTGGTGGGGCAAGGGAACCTGTAAGAAATGCATATAGACTTTGACCTCCGTTCTTTTACTCAGAGGCAGAGGACTTGGACAGGATGGCACGGAGTCCAAAATAAGTGTATGTGAGACACTAAGATAAACTCCCACTCAATTCCTACATTCCTTTCTTGATATTTTATCATATAAACAGTTTCCTGTCCTCCTCCAATGTTCAAACAACAGAAAGGCAGAGAGAGAGAGTACACAGTTTGATTAACCATCATTTGACCAAATTCAATAAAAGAAGGCATTGGTGATGATTAACGTGTGTGGATGAAAGTAATGACTCTGCCATAGGTAATAAAGAAAAGAATCGAGGACGTCAGGGGAGATACCAAAGAGACCACGTAGGATTAAAGAAGACAAAATAAAGAACAGTGCGAGAAGAAAGCAAAAGCTGGACTAAGAGAGAGAGAGAGAGAGAGAGAGAGATGGGGAGAGACCAAGCAAGCAAGCAAGCAATCCTCGCATCTCCGTCGTTCTTGGTGAAGCAGATTTGTATGATGTATAAGCTTTTTTCTCTGCTTTTGATGCACTACAACACTACCCATCACACTCTCCAACCCTGCCTTTCCTTTCCTTCCTCCCTCCTTCCCCACTCATGGCCCACTTCTTTCGTTGTGTCTTTGATCTCCCTACGCACTTTCCAAACATAGACACTACTGCCAACCGAGCCTTGACTACTACTACTAGTAACCCCACATCTACGAATAGCCCTGTGTAAGAACACTTCCCTAGGATTGTGTTATGCAGGGAACTTTAGGAGCAACAATGTTTTAAAGAATTGACAGTGTTCAAATAAAATCCAGGAAAGGAGAAAGCACGTGTATAGGAAGATACAGAGAGAAGAATTCAAATCCGACACAATCCTTATCTATATCTGCTGCTGTACAACATCACGGAATCCACCTTATTCCAGAGGCCCATCAAAAATCCCACTTGCCCCAAACCAAAAACTCTTCTACCTCCTGTTCTGCAGATTTTAACTGTTTTAACTGAAAAAGACGATGAAGAAGAATAAGAAAAGAAAGAACTCAAATGAACAAAGAACCTGAAAACCCAACTCACCCTCCATCCCATACCAAAAACAGCATGTACAAATCTCTTCCTGTAGCTGAGCTTCAAAATTCAGCTCAAGTCCTTCCACCAGGTATTTCCGAATTCCAATCACGAAACCTTCCCGTTGGCTTGCCCCCACCAGGCATTAGTACTCTCATGTTATTTGGAAAGCACCAATGCATGAATCTTGGACATCACAGGGGGGACCCATGAGCCACTTCCCATCTTTAGTGCCGAGACAGCCTCCTCCTTGCAAGTGAGGATGTTGTCAAGTGTTTTTATTCCTGGTTGTCCCCAATGTATTTAGTTTTCAGTTCCGGTATTTTGCTGCTTCTTACCAACAATCAATCATCGGTCTTCCACGAAGACTCTTTGTATGAAATCCCTGAATCTCTTAGAATAGAGTTTAGGGTCCACTGCAGAGATAGAAGTGGGATCAACCTGGAGTGACTTGTAAGCATGCTCCAATTTCTTGCTGATGTCGTAGTCCTGGAGAATGTCAATTATTCCAAAGTAGAGAATTACTTCATAGATTTCTCCACTTTGTCCTGGTGTCAATGACTCACTTCCATTCCATATACACATATCCAACTCACTCCGATAAATTAGCTCAGCCCTTGCTGGCATGTTTGCACCCAGTCGGATCGATGGCTTCCTGTGATTTAAAAAAAGGAACATGTTCTATGTTATTTAACATGTAAGCATAAAAAAGTATTACCTGACTAAAAAGGAAATTTAGTTTATGTTTAAAAAAGTTTATAATTATAAGCACTGATAAAAGTGAGGGTAATGATTTACAAAGCATGTCTTCATTATGTATAACACTTGCTGTTTAAGGTCTGTCCTCCCCAGACATCAAGGAAACATCCATGTAACCACTCATCCCGTGTTGGCCAATTTTTGGACATTGAGCAGAATCATGATGACTACAACAATATCAGACTACTAATGAAAATATTAAACTAGACGAATGTAACTCATGCCTTAACTTGCGGTTGAGAAAAGGTTGACAAGATAATTCATTGTTTTCTTCTTTGTCATTTGTGCAAACTGAAATGTATTTTATACGTAATGTAAATGGAATGTTTGACTATAGGTGAGACTGGATTATACCCAAGAATTAGGTATGGACAACAAACATAAAGCAGTAATACAAACTTAAATTATATTGCCATTCACAAAAAAACTAACATTATATTATAAAGACTACCCAGCTTTCCTAAATGAAGTATTCCAGCTGAATTTCAAGGAAAGCTTATAGGCAGTAGTAGATATGCTCGTACTTAAACATTGATGCCATCCAAATGAGACTGATGCACTAAGCAATTCTCCATGGACTTAGAATCTGATGTCTCAGTGTCAACTTTACAATGTTCAAACAGAGGTAATTATGAAAATTTTCTGTAGAAAGTGAGAAAATCCTACGTTAAAGCATCAAGCCAAAGTTCAGGCACAAGACCAGATTGATACAGACAGTAACATAATGCTATAGATAAAAACCAAAATGCTTCATCCACACAACCAGCAAATTTGTAGAAGAAGTGATTTTTCA